>JAUZNJ010026863.1:0-16652 GCA_034780135.1 Jordanella pulchra | reverse complement strand
CTGTTAGGAACATAAGGAACAATCAGATCTCTGATATCAGACGGAGCTTGGTTATTTAGGGCTTTATAAATGAGAAGGAGGATTTGAAAATCTATCCATGTATCAGAACAAACTAATTAATGAGAGGAAAACTAAGATGGAAGAGAACAAGATGAAACCAGATCAGCCAAATAAAATTCAGCCTGGTTCTTGTTGCCATGTGATCTGTTTGCCATAACACTTAATTAGTGCGGATGAGTCGCCGTCAACACTTTCTGCTGTCACACCTCACAAATTATCATGCTCGCCGAGAAGAGAAAACATTTCTCAGGTTTTCAGTTTGAAATTCATATCACAAAGAATCTGAAAGAGTTGCTGCCTCCCAGAAGGATGATTTTTGTCATCCTGGCAGGGCTGAAGGTTCACCGTAGAACAGCATAATCCTTTTGTATCACCTTCTGTAAATACCGGGTGTCACACAGAACAGAAACACAAAGAAGTATTATTGTAAAAAAGTCAGTGTCAGCCTGGTTGTGAGCACATCCATCCGTCTGCGGCTCCTTTCACAGGAGAGAGTCAGATTCAGCGTGTCATGGCACGTCAGGCACGCTGCAGACAAACAGAGAGGAAGGAAGTTCATGTTGAGGCAGTGTTATTCTCCCATGCCTAAAGCCTTTACAGGTGAAATGTTGCTCCAAGCGTACACTATTATCTGCTGCATACAACAATATTTTGCTGTTTACTGTGTCATCAAACACATCAAAGCCTGTACTACAAAACAGGATTAGTGGCCTAGAGAGTAACTTGGGAATTAGCTTCTCAGAGTCATGGAGGTGTTTTAGTTATCACCGAGGATAGCCAGCATGGACACGAACATAACATTCTCAGGAGCATTGCAGCCTCTCTAAACAATTGTTGAACTTGAATTGCAGCCAGTGGCACAGCCTCAATTTCTGTCCTACAAAACCTCATGGCTGATATCAATATTACTGAAAAAGTTGGTTGAATTAATTATGATTAACAAACATAATAACTCTATAAAGATGAAATATTAACATGTATTATTTACCAATTTGCCATTTGCAATTCATCTTAAATCCGTATTAAAAGCTTTTATTCAATATTACAAACATTTGTTTAGTATCACTTTATGGATAAATCAATGAATCAAAAAATAATGAATTACCAAAATAATCGATAGGTGCAGCACTAATTCTTTTCATTCTTTTTTTTTAAGTTGGTCTTTCAGAACATTCGTCATCTATTAAGAACCTGACCACCAGGCGCTCGCCGACAAACCCCTACCCCAAGCCTGGCTCCAGGGTGGGGTCCCCGCTCCGCAATCCCGGATGACGCCACGTGCCTTGATTTCTTTATCGTCATGTGGGGTTTTTGAACCACTCTTTGTCTGAGTAAAGCCACCAGCATTTATAAATGATTAATCTTAAATTGTTTTTGGAATTAAGATCCTGGAAAAGTGATTGCATATCCACATACCTGTGGGCTGTTGCACTGGGAATCCAACAACCGAGATCAAGACCATAAAAGGTCTTGGCCTTGTCTTGTTCTTGACCTCTTGGTATCAACCTCTGAAGGTCTTGCTCTTGTCTTGGTCGGGTTTTGTTTAAGCCTTGATCTCTAAATGTCTTAGTCTTGGCCTTAAAATGTCTTGGTCTTGACCTCTACAGATTTTGGTCTCAACATCTAGAAGTCTTGGCCTTGTCTTGGTCTTGGCCTTTAAATTTCTTGGCCTTGTTTAAGTCTCTAAATGTCTTAGTCTTGGGCTCTAAATGTCTTGGTCTTTTCTTGGTCTCTGTACTCCTTTGTCTTGGTTGGAGTGGTCATGACTACAACACAAATTTTCTGCTTTCATTCGTAGCTAATGGAAGTGAAGGTCATGTGTTTTTTAGGTTGTAAAAACTGCAAGTACTAGAATATACACTACTCAAAAAAATTAAAGGAACACTTTGTAATCAGATTTTTGCATCAAGTTAATTAAACTTTTGGGACAAAATGACCGGTTTGGTGGTGGGTCAGTGATGGTCTGGGGAGGCACATCCATGGAGGGACGCAGAGACCTACACAGGCTAGACAACGGCACCTTGCCTGCCATTAGGTATCAGGATGTAATCCTTGCACCCATTGTCAGACCTTATGCTGCTGCAGTGGGTTCTGGGTTCCTCCTGGTGCACGACAATGCCCGGCCTCATGTGGCGAGAATATGCAGGCAGTTCCTGGATGATGAAGGAATTGATGCCATTGATTGGCCCCCACGCTGATCTGACCTAAATCCAACACAACACCTCTGGGACATTATGTTTCGATCCATCCAATGCCGCCAGGTTGCACCTCAGACTGTACAGGAGCTCAGTAATGCCCTGGTCCAGATCTAGTAGTAGATACCCCAGGATGCCATCCGTCGTCTCATTAGGAGCACGCCCCAACGTGGTCAGGCCTAGATACACGCAACTGGGAGCCATACAAATTACTGCATACCATTTTGATTTGCTGCAATTAAATTTCATTAAAAAGGACTACATTTTCTCACTGTAATTTTTGGGGTGTCTTTAAATTCAGCCTCTGTAGGTTGATAATTTTCATTTCCATCAAATGATGTGGCCTCCTTTTGTTCCTAACACATCATCCAGTCCATATCAGTATAAACAGACAGCATGATTTTTCCCCATTGAGATCTGATGTGTTTTCAAAGTGTTCCTTTCATTTTTTTGAACAGTGTAGAATCAAATACTTTTTCACTGGCAAGTTTTGTGATTTTAATTAAATTAGGTATGAATAATAAACAGTTTTTTAACACATTTCAGTAACAAAATATTTCAGTGAAGTGATCAGAGCATGCCTACTTTTGTTTGTATGTGGAAAAAAATCTCCTAGCTTTTCATGTAAACCTGCTGGAGTGTGGACACCATACACTGAAGGATACTGGGCCAAGACAATCCAACTGAATTCGATTGGATGAGTTACAACATTCTGCTGAGCAGACCCGACTGCTCTGAAGACACCACACACAGCAGGATCATCTGCCTGATTATCAGTTGCCAGAGGCTTACCAGTGGATTTAAGAAAGGGAAGCAGGACTGAAACCAGCATTAGGACCAGCCTTTAATTACTTCGTGTTCACCTAAGCAACCAAAAGATTTTCTTCATAAAATGAAAAAACATAAGGAAAAACAATGAGGATTCTATCCATGACCCTGTAATATGATGACAGAGTGTGTTGATTCAGAGGCTTCTTCAGAAACACTGTAATCCAGACCACTACAGGAAGCCACACAGCCTTTACCAAATACAGTGACACCTAAACTATCCAGGAAAATTAGGCAGTTTAAGTTTCTACTGCTTTAATTGTCCCTCTGGGCTTAATAAAGTATTCTTGGGTTGAATTAAACTGGATTAGAGAAACTGTTCATAAATATCCATTGGTGTAGAGCAGTGGCAATTTCTCCTTAAACACGAGGGAGAAAAAAACTCTCCTGTTAATTTGGTCAAATTATTGGTAAAATGTTCATTGTCAAACTTCATAAATGCAGTCATTAAACTGCATTTAAAATGCAACTGATTTCATGAGTATGATGCTCATTAATCAGCCATTGAGCCACTCTTGGACGCAATCTGCCTCCAAGAAAAATCCTTGTTGAGGTTTCAGCCTCTGTCTGTTGAAGTAAGCAACAAGGAAGTAGTGCCCTTATTGGATAACACACCAAAATATGTCACTTCCCGTGAGGCTAAACCTCTTAGGATGTCTATGTAGCAGGAGTGGGTCATAAAGCTGGCTGCTCGAAGCTGATTGGTAAACATACTTAAGGATTGTTGATTGACAGTTTCCAGACAGTGAAGAGGTTTGCCTCACGAGTCCAACGGGAGACATCATCAGTCAGTCAGAACAGTCGTCTTGTGCTGAACTCTTGCCGTGGTTTCAATAGTTTATTATTTTAGAGCTATTTTCAACTGTTGTATTGATGTTTTATGTGTTAACATAACATTTGGATTTAACATTTGGTTAACATTTGGATTTAATTAATGCCGCTGAGCCTCCTGTGTTTCACAGAGCAGTAGCCGCCACTGATGTAGAGTTGCCTTGTGCATGTCTGAGTCCAAGCATTTCTGAATTTAAATAAAAGATCATCAAATCTGAGCCATACTCGTTGGTCATGAAAATAACTTCTTAGTTGTGCCCTGACAGAAAGCTCTGAAGCAGTTTTTAACTTTAGCAAGTCTGATAATGAGTAGAATCCAGGTTTTTCTCAGGTTTTGTCAGTGTGAGACACACTCTTTAATATTGGGCTTTAAAAACCACTTCAAAACATCAGAGCAACTCAAGAACTCATCTTTATATGTGCAGGTTTCATCTTCGTCTGGCAGCTCTGGATTAGGGCTCAGAGACACAGACTTCACAAGAGTTTTAAAATTATAGCGAGTTCTGATAATGCCTGCAGATCTTCTTATCAGTGACTAGATGCTATTCTTATGTCTCATACTGGTGAACCACAATCAAGCTGTCAGTATTATGTCTTTGTGTGTCTCTGGTACCTTCCAGACTTCAGTGACCAGCTCTTGGAGGTGGTTGGCCTGGAGGGGGCAATAGAAATGGGCCAGATCTACACCGGACTGAAGAGTGCAGGACGCAGACTGGCCCAATGTGCCAACGTCACCATCAGGTCAGCTGCTTCCGCCATCTTTTCCCCAAACAGGAGCTGTGGTTCTTGCACCTCTCACCTTCTGTCCTTTTTTTTTTTGTTTTTTTACTGTTCTCTGTCACTGCCCTGTTTTTGTGTTCTAGTTTAATGATGTAGGACATAAAATGCATCCATCTCCTGTACGTGCAGAATAAAAAATGTATTTCTTTTGAGAGGTTTTTGTGCATTCATGTCCAAACAATAACATCCTTCTTTCTTTTTTTCCTAATAAATTATGTATCATAGCTGTACACTTTATGCAGAGAGCTATGGGGACTTTGGGCTGAATCACAGCTTGAGGAGGGAACCGTCTTTAGTCTGGATGACGTCTAGTGTCAGATCCTACAAATGAAAAGAAAAGCTGGTTTCTACACAATGAATCTTTTCAAATTCTATCTTTTTAGAAAAAAAATACAGATGATGTTTTTTTTTTACATTTTACAGATGTCATTCTTTTCAAATTGTGTTTAACAGATCATATTCTCTTCACTTCTGGGGCGGGCTTTCCTCTGGAGTGAAGAGCTAAGACAAAGTCTGCATGGATGTTAGCAATGGCATTGTACTGGTTAATGTCCGGGTCAAGAGCAAACATTTGTAACGTGCTAGAATTTGATCTGTGAAACACAATTTGAAAAGAATGCCATTTGAAAACAGATATTTGAAAAAATAATCTAAAATACAAAATGTGTAACAGATTAGAAAAAATGACATTTCAAAAAACTCAAAATATAAAATTTATTAAAACCAAAGAATTGAAAAATGAAAATCGAAAGAAATACAACTTAAAAAATTAAAGTATGATAAGTAAATTTGGAAAACGTAAATAAAAAAAATGTCATCAGGGACAACAGAAAGATTTCTCTCAAAACCTTTTTGTTTTTCAAAGATTAATCTTTGAATTTTATTTTTTTTTTATTTCCATTTACAAAACATGTTCTCTGCTCACAACATTAATGGATCAAAATGGCTTCCAGTCCTGCTGGTTGTGACTTAACTAAAGCAACCAATGAGTTCTGAGGAGGAACATGTATGTTTTTAGCAAACACCAGATCCCTGCTCACGTTGGGACCAATCTGCAGTTATCTGTTAACTACTCTCCCTCTGCCAGTTAATAGAAGCTTTTCTCCTGTGTTTCTCTCATTGTCTTCTTCATTGGATCTTCTTGTTTGTCTTTTGTTTGTTCTGCGGTTTGGTCTCTTAAAACATATTTATTTAAAAAGTCGTCTACTTACCAGGCTGCTTCATAAAGTCTGTCTGCACTTTTGTCTGGAACAACAAACCTTTGAAACTTCCTTGGAAATCAAAGTTACTCAGAATCAAATTTAATGACAAAAGTTTTGAATAAGTTGTCTTCAGTATTCAATCATATCAAAATCAGCACACAATGACCGGTATGTAAAAAGAACAAGTCTGTAAAGAAGCAGTTCTGCTCTGTATGGGAAATGCTGCCAATTTTTTGTCATACATTTAAAAATAGTAGGAAAGGCAGGAGAAGTGCAAACGTTTCTCATCTCTGTCTCTGTTCATGGTGTTGATCAGAGCTGGTTTTGCCGTTAGCGCTCTGCTGCAGCAACCTGAGAGTGGAAACGGCCTCTGAGCTGGATATGTGGGGTCAGCAGAGATGTTAGCTGTTCTGTTTTTAGGCCTCAGACTTAGAGAGTTTCATAAAATCCCCGTTGATGATGTAGAGGTCAAATTTAAAGTCTTCTTCCACTGTGTGTCGGCTCATTTATCCAACACAGCGGATCTGCATTTTGCTGGATCTGAAAGACCACATTTTCACTTTTCCTGATATTCACACTGATAGTTTCCTAGACCAGAATTAACAGAGCATTCATCTCAGCCATTCTCCCTTAATGTGTTTTTTCAGTCACAGAGCCATGCGTGAAAGTCTTAAACCAACTTTGGCTGTGTGGGTGCGTGTATGTGTGTGTGGACAGTGGGTTTGGGGAGTTTGAAGAGTGGGGGCCTGTCTGGGAACTGCTCTCATGGGAACAAAGAGAGCAGTGTGTGACCCTGCTCTGGGACAGCCAATGGGCCTCTCTACTGCCTCCAAGATGGGTGATATCTGACCTTAACAACCTCTCTGCTCCACACACTAACTTTTCACCCACTGCTGTCTCTTTGCAGGACGTCCCGGCGGCTCCCCATGCAGATCGACGGTGAGCCCTGGATGCAGCCACCCTGCACGGTGAGAACTTTCTCTATTCATCACCCAATCACACTGACCACGAGTTTGAGAACCATCTTGTACTCCACAATCATACAGTCAAGCCCCGGGTTAAAGGTCAAATCTTGGCTTTTTATGTTTAAATGAAGAGGAATAAGTGGAGCTCAGAGATGTGCCACACATTAAGTAGGCAAATATGTAAGGAAGCCAACAGCAAATGGAGTCAGCAGGTACAGTGACAGGGAGCAGCAGCAGCAGGAAGTAAAGCATGTGCTCTAAACTGGCAAAGGGATATTTCATTTGTTTTCACTTTGCTGCTTCTGATAAATGAAGGAGAACAACAATCCCCCCACCCCCCACCCCACCCCTGCAGAGACACTAGCAGTGTGATGTAAATTCCACTGCTGTTTGTTTACATGTCAATAAAGAAAATTATCAATAAACTCTCTAGAAATAAAAACATTTCTGAAAATGTTTTTTTGCTGAACATTAGAAAAACCCTTGTATTGAATCTCGTAATGACTAAAAAAATCGAACCCATGAAAACATGCTCCTGTGAGCCACCAGGAGGTCGGCTGCTCGGTCAGCTCCTCGCAGGTGAAATACGTTATCGCTCAGGTCCAAACATTTCGCCATTGAACACAGTCCAGTGAAATATGATCAGGCTATAATATCATCTTTATTTTTTAAGTCTCCTCTTTGTTTCATACCCTTGTTATACATTTATAATATAACCATAGAACAAAAAAGAACATAATCACTTCTGAATATAAAACCCAGAAGATTCCCTGCAGTACGGATCTTTTCTAGAACATCCTTTATTCTTTATTATAAAGTCCAGGATCCATATTCACTTAAACATAATAAGGCGAATAACATGAATCCACCAACTATAGAAATAAATGAAGACAAACCTCATTGTTACGAATTGAGATAAATCTATGAGAAATCTATAAACACCCATATAATCTATACTTTGGTTATATCAGCGGATAAATAAATAACGTTTTAGATTATAATATGTATGTTCAATAGCATTATATGGAGGAATTCCAGTAGTAAATATAAACTTTCATCTGGTAAATTTAATTTGTTTTTCTGTTGCTCTAATATTCACCAGACTTTATTCTACTAGAAAAAGAATCCAGCTTTTTCTGATTTTGTTTTCATTCTCCTTCCACAAATTTTCTTGCAGGATTATTTTGCATTTTATCTTCCATGTCGATGCAGCAGAAGAGTCCTGTGCATATTCTTGGATATCCAATAAAGGAATTATCTTCTAATTTAAAAATATAAAAGTAGATTGTGCAATCACAACAGGCTGACATCGAAGGCAATCAGAGTTTGACTCCTACCCAGGAGTCTTTTCCCGTTCTGGGGGAGCACAGTTGAACAAGCTCTAGTTTTTATGCACATAGAAGTCAGATGAACATAAACAAGCTGTCTTTCCTTCATTTGGGTCTTCAGGTTTGGTTGTTTGATGTGAGTTTTTTTCTCTAGGAGGATGGGTTTAGATGCATTTTAGAAACAGCAGCTTCAAAACTCCAGATAAAAGTAATGTGTTTTTCTTTGTCTCCAGTCGTCTGCAGCAGCAGGAGAAAACATTTCTGCAAATGTGGAATCATTTTCCTTCCATTTCCCGATTATTCTCTGCATTGTGTTGGACTCTTGAATAAATCCCTAATAAAATACACCAGAGTTTGGTGTTGTAACATGAAAATAAAATGCCATAATGTTCAAGGAGTATAAATACTCCAGTAAGGAGCTGTCTTTTAAAGCCCTACCAAGCTCGTGTTGCTCTACTTTTCTGGTGTCTTGGCTCGTTTCCCGGCTTTATTCAGCCACCTCTGCACAAGCCCAGCCTCGACCTCCAACAATGTCATTCCATCAAATCTCACAGCATATTATTCATCTCACAGGGGGAGTCAGTTAATTGTCACAGTGCAGCAAAGCCTCTCCTGTCAGTCGATTCAAGGCTACGGTGAATTATTTTGCAGTAAAATGACGGGAAGTGATGACTGTCAGTTATAGCAAGAAGGCTTTTTCAGATTCATCTCCTTCTTTTCACAGGTCAGAATCACGCACAAGAACCAGGTCCCTATGTTGCTGGGCCCACCTCAGAAGACGCCGTTCTTCTTTTTCAAGAAACGCAACTGCAGCCGCGACTAACGCCGCCGCCTCAAAGACGCGCACACATTTAGACAGTACGTACGTGCAGACACACAGGCCTCCCCGCTGCACAGGCGGCTCCATCAGATAACAGGTTGGATGACGGACAGCGGAGGTTCGTTTTCCTCCTGATGTTTTGATGTCTACAGATATTTCATTCACAACAGAATCTACAGAGGCAGAACCAACCATCAAAACCCTAACCCTCCGCCTCTTAAAAAGTCCTGCCCGGAAAACCCAAAACAACTCCAGTACCGCACTGCCAGCTGAGCTCTGCTGCAGGTTCTGGACGGTACCAACTACGCCCTGTGAGGGCAGCCTTCCTCAGTGAGATCCTCAGCCTGGTTGAAACACCTGCATGAATAATGACACCACGGCGGAGCACCGGGGCTCCCAACAGACCCCCATCCACACCTGATCCATAATTCACTGGCTGTGTTTGCAGACTGATGGCATGGTGGTGTAACAGTGGCCTGGGGAGGAGGGGGGGTATCACTGTCCTACAAACACAGAGAAAGAAATGTCATATTAACACTTTATAACCACCGGACCGAAGGTAGATAGAAAATAGAGACAACAGGTTTGTTTGTGTTTCCTGTTAGAAAGTGATGCATGTGCTGTTAGACTAAAATCCTGCCAGCATGATCAGTTCCCACCTGAAATATTAAACCCTCTCAGGGGTTTTTAAGGACAACTTATTATGTTGTTGTTATATTTAAGAAGTAAAACAAACTGATAGACCTACTCCAGGGAGCTTTTCTGTTACTGCCCCCCCACCAGGAGTTCACGGCAAATAAAAAAAGAGTCGCTTAAAATGACAAAATAGTGATATTAAAGCTCACATTCATGTTGATAAGAACTGTATCCATATAACTGTTATATTCTAGGATTATGTGCAGATAGAATATGTATATTTCTGGAAAATAGGTCTAGGTCACTTATACTGTAAATGTACACATGAATGTCTTTAATATATCACCGATATGAGGCACATTTGGTTTGGATCTATGTCCCGCTGCTGCAGACACTCTCCACTCCATCTAATCAGATCAAATTACAACTACAGAGAGAGGACAGCCTGTCAAAACTCGACCGTGGGAAGAAATCATTTGTTCTTCACCAGCTTCTAAAATAATTCAAATCTAACATCAGGTCTACTAAAAACAACAGCCACCAGGATAAACACGGGTACTATTTATTAAACAAGGACGAAGCTAAACTGGAAAACTGCTGCCTATCAAAGCTAAACTCCTCCATCAGTAGTAGCAGCAAAGACAGCTGGATGAATGTCTCTGCAAATTAACACCAGATGGTCTGAGAGATGGAAAAAATAAAAGCAAGAGAGGACGAGTGCACAGAGACTGAGCAAGTGAGGTTACATGGACGAGATGCCAGCAGAAAGTTTTCTGTTCCTGAGATGAACATGGTCACACAACTCATAGCTTCCTGCAAGAACATCATGTCTGGAGAAACAAAACAATAGAGGTAGAGTCAACGTCGCAGTGGTCTAGTCAAAGTCTGGACCTCTGTGAAATGAGAGCGTTGTGCAGAATATTAATATCGGGTAAAACTCTAACCCAGGTTATTGAATCCTGAGGTTGGATTTTCTCCTTTAGCTTTGTGTTTGTTAGATGAGTGATAACATCACAGGAGCTGCTGTTTAATAGAGGTCATTAACTAATTAAACAAAACATTAATGGTGGACGGAGCAGCTAAGCAGGCGCTTGGCTGCTGATGGATCAGTGAAGCCATCGGCAGAACAAAACGCTGATTTATCTGTCTGCACCTGCTTTCATATTCCAGTGATTTGAGGTTAGATTTAAATCACTGCAGGATCTGGTAAAGAACAGAACATTCGATTATATCCTATAGAAGTAAAAGCCAAGGACTAAAAGAAAGTTAACTTTTCCACTGATTGAATTTAGCTGTGTAATATTTCTCACCTCAGCTTTGCTCCACTTCCTTGATAAAATAATGTGAAAAACTAGTGTTTAAACGATCTGTCAGTATTTGTTGAACCAGGTTCTAGTTTTCAGTGCACACAGAATGAATGTTGAAAGCAAATACAATAGATCCTGTGGCTGCTGCTGGCTTTAACCTTTGCTTTTATTCTTACTAAACTCATTGATCATTGAAGCCCAAGGCCCAAACAAAAAAACCTCCCAGAACCTCAGTATCAAGCATGACGGAAGTTTTTTCTGCAAACTGGATGCAGTAATGAAGGACCTGCCCGTTTTTAGTAGAACTCCTCCAACTGTTCCTAATGATTGTATCTGGTTAAGGTTTAACATGTATAAATAAAGCACTGTATCCTACAGGTGGGAATATTCAACTTTGACCTCTTTAAAAAGCTTCAGCCAGTTACAACGAGGAGGCATCTGACCTTTGTCTGCTCTGAGGATTTGATTTTTTTGCATCAAACTTATACTGGCTGACGTTTTCTAACTATTCCTGATAATACTTTAAACAGAAAACCCTTTAATCTAAGACGACCTTTACATGATGTGATTTAGATGATGTGGAGAGCTGAGATGTTCTGATGGTCCAACCTGAGCTCCAGTGTCGGCGTCTGCCTTCACACCTTGATTCCCTTTAACAGCCACTGAGGCCAGGTACCACATAGAAAGCAGTCGCCCAGATGTGATGCGCTTTGTTCAGGCGTCTGGGATGGAGTTCATCACTCATTTACTTCCATCTCACTGGAATATCCCAATGAAACAACAGCATGAGGTGATGGAAGTGGAGCCGCGGCGCCAACAGGACTCAGTGGTTACAGAGTGCATGTTTACAGTATATTTAATGAGAGAATGGTTTTAGACGCCTATATTATAAAATGTACATATGTTGTTTGTACTATTTTTTCTGAAGTTTGCTAATTGTCTCACCCTTGCTGAAGTGGATCCAACCTATTTCCATTTCTATTCGTGATTCCCCGGCTGTGGTTTTCTTTCTGCCTCCGTGTTAAAGAGATCGGTTGGATCACAGAGAGGAAGGTTTCCACAGGAGGTCTGGATGTCAGATCAAAGGGCGGCCAACACCACACGTCTCAATGATTTTCATGGCTCATATCTATCTCTGTCCTTTGTAGCAATCGATTGCCTTAACAAATAAACAGACCCACTCTGAGCTAAGGACCTTTCACAGTCATGGTAATCGGAGGAAACGAGAAGCAGGCGGTTCTAGACGTACCTGCATGGTCCTTTTCTGGCATGCTAACCCTTCTTTAGCAGAGGACGCTGCTCACCACTGTGATGTAATCTGCTCTCATTAAAGTGACAAAAGAATCCAATCTGTTTGCTTTATCTGTGCCTTTAATTTCCATCAGCAGGTTATCTCTAAAGGTGAACGGGTTTGATGTCTGTATTAGTTCCACTCACTGTGGGCTCATCATGGGCATGGCGGTCACATTCATTGAGTAACAGTTCATTTTCCCAGGATTAACGATAACAAAACATACATTTTAAGATTTGAATTTCCTGTGACCCACAAACAGTCAGACTTATCTTCTTCCTACAGGTTCAAATAAATACATATTTGTGGAGCTGAAAAGTGAGACGCTATATTTACTCAGATACAGTTACTTGAGTAACTTTTGTGGTAGATAAATCCTTTCAGGTGTAGTTTTACTGCGCCGTGTTTTAATTTTGCTCTAGTATTATCTTAGTGAAATATCGCTACTCCAGCTTGAGTTTGTTTTGCTGCTCTGAGGCTTTAAACAAACACAAACATGCTCCAGACACACAGTTCATGTTTATGTCAGAATGGGTGCTTTCTTTTTCATACACAACCTTATTTGAAGCTACCATGAAATTTAGAGGTCAAGTCAACGTATTGTAAGAAGTAAATGTTCTGTTTTCTTTAGGCCTGGGTTTTTTATTTTTCACTTAGATTATTTGCTATTTTTAATTTTTGCATTAAAGACTTTAAATTATGGGAAATTGCAGATAATATAGTTTTAGATATCAGACATTATGATTAATTACTCAGTACTTGAGTTTCCTTTTTACCAAATACTTTCTTACTTTTATTTGAGTAAAAATATGATGAAGTATTGTTACTTTTGAGAACTTTTGTCACTTTGCATACCTTTACATATCTGTATATGAACCTGTAGCTCCTTTATCACACACTTTTTGCAGCCATCAGTAATTTTGGTTTGATATTTGACCAAGCCTGGTGGAACAACAATCACAATAACCACAAAGAGGGCGGTTTCACCTCAGCATGGACTGATGGGCTAATATCCAGGAAACTGCTCCACCCACAGCATGGCTGAGGTCTCCAGCTGCTCACATGGACAACAGCTACTCATTTGTTCTACGGATGGCGATGATAATGGAGGACTTGCTTAAGACTCTTTTTATTCACTAAAAAAAATAAACAAAATGGCGAAACATGGGGACTGTTAGGAGTTCAACCAGAACGATGAGCTTAAATACGCATCTGTCCGAGTGTCGTAAACGCACTGCAAGTACATTAATGTGCAGAAAATATAAAAATAATTAGATTAGCTAACTCAAAAAAACAAGGTAAAATACGAAAAAGGTGCGAAGAAGCAATGTTGCAACAGAGGGCAGCAAAGTGCAAACATAAAGGACAATATGATGCAAAAACACATGCAAGTAGAAAAAGTGAACTTTAGAAAAAGCTGCAAAGCAGTTCAGCATAAAGGAAGTGCTCCAGACCACAGGAGGGAGACAATCATCAACTCATGTGGTATCAGGTCGTAAATACCACCGTGAATTAATTGCTGTGTTTGATTTCATGGGCTGCGTCTCCTAAGGACCCGGTTCTACCTGGACTGGGTCCTTCTAGGGCCGTGAAAATGAGCCCGGAAGAGTTTAAGCTATGGATTCGATCCAGTCCACCCTTCTCCGGCTTTCACCGCCCCTTAATCGGCGTACGCACTGTCGCCTAGCAACCGTGGCAGTTCATACACAAATCAGGCAAAGATTGGATGCTGAACTACTTACTAATGTTCTGTTGATAATTTCATTGTTGAGCAGCTTCAGCAGCAGAACCGTGGTCACAGATATCAGATCTATTGTTCACACACAGCACAGATATTAGAATCTGAGCTTAAATATCGGCTAAACCCACGAACACAGTCACAGAATAAACCCTCTCAATAAACCAAACATTACCGCCACATATCTGACTCCATAACCTTTTAAAATATATATTTTCATTAATTTCAGACAGAACTATTCACTAAATTTTATTATATTAAACTGCATTTCCAATATTCACCACTGTTTGTCGCCATTCTCCTCTAAGCATTGAACAGCCGTCTTTCTTTAACTCGCAATAAACCACGAGAAAACGAAGGCTGCATAGGAAACACGGGACCCATCCTTCAAAATGGGCCAAATGAAGGCTACATTCGTCCACTGTGCAACCGGCCGACAAATCCAGCCTTCGCAGGACGCAGCCGACTAATCCCTCAGTGGTTGACTGTGGACCAAACATACATGTAATGCCCTGGCAGAGGATAATCGGGAGCAGAAAGATCGTCTGGCTCTAGTGGTCTGGAGCTCTGCAATTTCAGAGCTAGTTTTCAGTTTTTCTTAAAGTTTTTTGTTGTTGTTTTTTGTTTGTTTTATTTTGTTTTGTTTTTACTTGCATGTGTTTTGCATTTTAGCATCATTCATATTTTTGCAGTAGGCTTTTTGTTATTGCAGTGCATTTGCAGAACAGATGAAGCAGGTAACCTAGAGAGGACCCAACCTCAACCTAAAAATCTCAAGTGGTGCATTTTTATTTTGAATGAATTGCTTTTATGGCAGAGTTAAGCAGATAGACATCATCCTTTTCCATGTTTATCCTGTGAGCCGTAAACAGAAGTGCAGAAAATCATTCCCACCAACCCTCAAGATGTGATGAAATTTTTCTTGTTAAGTATCACAAAGATGTAGAAGAACCAGCATCGTTAACATGCATGGAGTCTGCAGATCCTTTAAACACTTATTTAAATGCATCCAGAACGTCTTTGGTTTCCATCTCAATATCTTGCATCTGATTAATAAGAGCTTATTATTTGACAATCTGTGACCTTGTTCCTCGGGCTAATAGTCAGTCTGTAGTTAGCCTGATCTCATGTCACAGTTACCATCAGGTTTTCCAGTTTGATAAAGAAACACACTTGAGTTGAAACTTGACGGCATTCTTGGGTTGTCAGAAGTAAACGAGCCACAGTCGGGAATATCCATCAACACAACATTTTTAATTGATCATTTTAAATGTTGTAAAATTCTCCACAATCTTTGCAGCCAGTATTTTTCGTTTTTGTTTCCCTTGTAGCCCGACTGCCTGCATTGATGAATTTAGACTCACAGACAGCAGTACGGCTCTGTAAATTGGGTCAAAGCTAAAAAACAACCACTGGACCTGTTTCCGTTATGCTGTTTGGAGTGTTGTTTCTGCTGTCACGAGTTAAAGCATCAAAACAAAGAAACCAGCTGCTTCATTTCAGTTCTAGGGTCATCCTACAGGTTCAGATGAGGCTGCTGCATGTAAACAAGAGGGCAAAGCATCATATGATCGGCTACAGAAATAGTGCAGCTGTGTGGTATGATGCCTCCTGTGCCTTTTGGGTCAGTATATTGGAGAGAGTCAAGGACAGAGCTGCCCCCCAGTTATCTAGAAGCTGATCAAACTGAGAGCCTGGAGAATCAATATGTCCAGCCTCTGTGTCACCCTGACTAAATGTTCACTGCTGCCATTTCTAAACAGCAGAGGCTAAAGTTGTTCTTGGACTCAACAAAATTAATAAGAATTTGAAGACTTTTTGGTTCCTTCTTCGTCACATTTAAACTGGATCATCATGCAAATATTTATGTGGCTCTATGTGAACAGCTTTTCAGAGCAGGACCAAGACCACAGCAGATTTCTGTCATATCAAAAGCAAACACTGTTAATCATTTCATAGCTGTTCATTCAAACATTTAGACATGCAGAAGTGGACTTTGTGTTATTACCTGTGTATCATACTCAAAATTTTAATAAAGTCAGGGTCATGAATTGATCCTCACACTGTGAGTGAATTCACTCTTCCTGGACGAACATGTGGCAGCAGTGGGCTGTAACTTCCACAGTGTTGTTCCCTTTGCAGCAACAGGGGAGAGAAAAAGTCCCCTTTAACAGGAAAAAAACAGAACCAAATCAGAGCTCAATGTGAGCAGCCTTCTGCTGAGGCCAGTTGGGGTTTGGAAAGACCGAGGAAGACATAAAGAACACAGAGTCCAGTAGTACTTTGGATGTGAGAGAAGGTGACTGTAAACTAGCTCCAGGGGTAAAGAAATAGTTAAGCAAATGAGCTCTGAGCACATTTTCAGTTTAAAAGGATGAAAGAGAGCACAGAAAGTTAGTTACAGTAAAAGATGAGCAAATAACTACATCTAGGAAAGAAACAAGACTAAACCCTGAAAAACAAGCTCAAGTCTATCATTTATAGCCGCAGCGGATGTCTCCAGCCAGGATGGTTTCACAGCTAAACAGTGGACCAGACCAGATGGAGCAACTATGATAAGAAAAGTAGAGAGAGAAAAAAATAATTATTAAAAAAATTGGACCTAGCACTGATCCCTGTGGTACTCCACAGGTAACCCTGGAGCATGAGGAAGATTTATCATTGACATGAA
>JAUZNJ010026852.1:0-16654 GCA_034780135.1 Jordanella pulchra | reverse complement strand
TTTGGTTTCATCTGACCATATGATATTCTCCCAGTCATCTTCTGGATCATCCAAATGCTCTCTAGCAAACTTGAGACAGGCCTCAACAGGTACTGGCTTAAGCAGGGGGACACATCTGGCACTGCAGGATTTGAGTCCCTGGCGGTGTAGTGTGTTACTGATGGTAGCCTTTGTTACTTTGGTCCCAGCTAGGGCTGGGCAATAGAACGATAACAATATTTATTGTGAAATAACTTTTTTCGATTGAAGTAAGAGACTATCGCAATAGAACTTTTATTTTCATTTTTGGATAGTAGCCAATCCTAATTAAGTAGCGCTGTGACGAACCAATGGGAACAGATCCAGGTCAGGTTGTTTTTACCTTCAGCACAACAATAGCAAAGCGGTACACGTGTGTATGTGTGGGCTGCGGCCGCCGACTCGACAGCTAAAAAAAATATGAGCGCTCCTTCTGGAGAGAAACCAGAGAACTTGGATACCATGCCTGAAAAGGAGGAGATTACTGAACGGAAGGGCCCAAAAAGTTCGGCAGTGTGGGGGTATTTCGGGTATTTAAAATCGGACAATAAACAGAGTAGTGTGCACTTCAAATTGTGCAGAAGGCACATTCCAACCAAATCTGGAAATACCACCGACCTTTTTTACCACCAGAAGCAGTTCCACCCACTTGAGCACACACGATGTCGGACTAAAACGAGGGCCCATTCGACACAAGAGATAACAATGTTGCTGCCTGCACAGCAGCGACTTTCCATAGAGTCGGTTTTCTCTGGTTTTATGTCGTACGACAAAAAAAAACGAAGAGACAGTACTGTCTTGCTAAAGACATGCTACCTGTTAGCACGGTCGAAAATGAGCGATTCAAGCGGCTCATTAAGGTACTCGACCCTCGTCATCAACTCCCTGGGCGTAAACATTTCTCTCAGACAGCGCTTCCAAAGCTCTATTCAGAGTGCCGAGAGATTGAGAACGAGCTGCAAAGTGTGTCATACTTAGCTACCACATCTGACGTGGTCAAGTCGCACGTCGGAACCCTACCTTAGCCTCACTATCCACTACATCGACCAAGATTGGAATTTGAAAAACATATGTCTTCAAACTGCCTACTTTCCAGACGACCATACGGGTGAAGTAATTGCTTTAGGACTGTCAGAAGCGCTTGCATCCTGGGGACTTAGTGAAGACAAACAAGTCTGCATCACAACTGATAGTGGGACAAATATGGTGAAGGCCATATCCCTAAATAACTGGACCTGGCTGCAGTGTTTTGGACATCATCTTCACTCAGCTAGAAGTAAGTTGGGGAGGAGAATTACATTCAGCAAAATGTAAAATGTGTTAAGTTTTGGAAAAGAAGCCAATGAAGTAATTAAGTGCTCGTGAGTGTGTTTTCATGGCTGTGAATTTTGTCATTGCACATAAATCTTATATTAATTTGATTTCTGAGTTTTGAATGTGCACCAAGGATTTAAACGAGAAGGTTTTTTTCATTATTTTTATCAAAGTGCACTAATTTTACACAGGAACGTTTATTTACTATTCTACTTTATTTTTTATTGTTTAAAAACAAACTATTAAAAAAAAAAAAAAAAAGTGAGAATTTCTTTTTTGTTCCTAGTTTATTTACTGCGTTAATTTACTTTGTTTTTTGTATGCATGTTCCTTCAGTACATCTGTTATGTTTAACAGAAAAAAAAATATTTAAATCAAACAATTAGATTTGATTTCACATCTCATTAACGAGCTTTGGAACATTTAAAACTTCACAAATATGGTGATTGGTTTTATATCGAGATATATATCGATATCGCCTGAAATGAAAAACAATATCGTGATATGAAAAAAATCCTATATCGTCCAGCCCTAGTCCCAGCTCTCTGCAGGTCATTCACTAGGTTCCCCCGCGTGGATTTTTGCTCGCCGTTCTTGTGATCATTTTGACCCCACAGGGTGAGATCTTGCCTGGAGCCCCAAATCGAGGGAGAGTATAAGTGGTCTTGCATGTGTTCCATTTTCTAATAATTGATCCCACAGTTGATTCCTTCGCACCAAGCTGTTTACCTGTTGCTGATTAAGTCTTCCCAGTCTGGTGCAGGTCTATAATTTTTTTTTCGGGTTTCCTTTGACAGATCTCTAGTTTTCTTGGACAAAAATCTTTGAACCAATCTTACTGTATGATCTGACTTAGCTGTCTCTGAAGTGCCCCGAGATGAGAAATGTTGTAAACTGTAGCTACTGAATTTAATTGAATAAATCAAGTATTTTAGATATTTTTGAAGTATCTATTTGACTTTGAATCTATTTGTATATCTGCACAGACCATTTCTCAGTACCTATGCTTTCAGGCTAATGTTTTGGATCTCATTTTGATGCTGTTGGTGCTTTCACACTCATCGTCACATGAGATGGACTCTATAACCCACACAAATAGTTCAGCGAGTGCAGCTCATCCACGCAAATCACGTGAATCCCCCTATCCAGTCAGAAGATGCGTAAACAAAAAGTGGCGGATGTCCCCGGTGAAGAAGTGGGTAACAGCTAAATGATATGATGTCAGTTAATCCTATGAAGCCAAGCGAGCACAAAGACAAGCGTATGCTGAGATGAAGCTGTAGTCTATGCACAGCTCAAAGGTAATGGAGCCTTTTTTTGTTTCTTTTTTTTTAGCTTTTTACGGCACTAGTGGCTCATTTTTCTGACAGTAGGCCGACAGGAAAGGGGGTATGAGAGAGGGGGAGAGACATGCGGGAAAGGACCACAAGCCGGATTTGAACTTGGGTCGCCCGCGTCGAGGACTAAGGCCTCCATACATGGGTCGTGTGCGCTAACCACTGCGCCACCTGCACGCCCAGTAATGGAGCCTTTTGCAAATTTTGACTCAAAAGATTTTGAGCAAGCGTGCAAGTTTAAATGATCCACATCATTCTCACTGTGCACTCGGTTCGGTGGCACTAAAATTACGCCATAGCGGTTGAGCAAAAGATCATGAAATTCAAAGTTTTTCTGAAAACTGTCTGGACTCAAACCTCTTCCACCTACAACACAACCACGATGTTGAGTTTGAAGATGTGCAAAAGGCTCCATTATCTTTGAGCAACATTTTTCTCTTGCTCAATGAGATATTGTTGAATGATTAAACTTGGATGGTTACAAGACTTTTTTATATTTCAGTGAAAGTAATATGTAATTTGATTTGGTCAGTAAATAAATGAAAAATAATTCAGTTGCATTTTTCAGCACATATTTATTTTTAGACAAAGGAGCCGGAGCATTTATCGTTCATGTTAACATTATCGAGGTAGAACTGTCCAATTTATCGAGACATTGATTTGAGGCAATATCACCCAGCCCTAAGATCTAGGGTTATTTGAGTGTTCCTTTTATTTTTTGGAGAAGTGTAGAAGCATGTAAATGAGATAACCGATGTTTCAATATTTAATTGAAACATCTACTTTTCCCCACAAAAGTAGATGGAACTAAATGGATTCAGCAGAAAAAAGGGCTACAATTTTTGTTCTCACAGCGCCAATTGGAGAAAACATAAGATTTATCGTTTGTTCAATTGTAGACATCCATGACCATTAATTCACACAAAATTCATTATAAACCTTAAAGTATAGGCCCTAACAACAGTTACCAGCTGAAGTGTTCTGTTCAAAAACACTAATCTATGATTTTTTGTTTCCTTTAAATTAGAGCTTAAGTCATTTGTACCTGTTTCTGGGTCGATCATGTGACGGGGGGCTGTAGAAAGCCTCCACAGCAGCTAGTAGCCGATCACTGGGTGGCATAGGAGGGGGTAACCTGATATCCTTCGGGTCCAAAGATTTGTAATCACAGTCCTCAAGCTGTGGAAAACCATACAAAGACTTTAAATTGTGTACATTTTTTTATTTTAAACTGCACCAACATGACAAATTCAACTGGTAATACACAAGTTTTAGCAAAATTCAAAGTTGCTTTAAACTCATCAATAGGGAGAAATCTTAGCCACTGATCTCGCGGTAATTTCCTTTTTAATGTGCGAGAAGGAAATTTTTTATCCATGATTACCCTGTTTTAATTAAGATGTTTTGCACTCTCCATATTATGTCTTAAGAGAAGGTGCATTGTATCCATTTGCAGGCAGCGTGTACACCTCCCTTTAAGGCTTTTTTCCTCTGTGAGAGGAGGGGCCTTCAAACAGAAGAACCCGGTAGTTAAACCACACTCAACAGAGGGCATAACAGCCAAATGCCCAAAGCTGGTCCATCCGGCCCAGATGTGTGTCATAGTGGTCATGCTTAGGTAAAGCAGACTTACTCCATCTTGTCTCTGAGCACATCCAAATCAAGTATTATGCTGATGAGAGAATTTGATCAAAATGCTGGGCAGGGCAATGTTCATGTGTGCTCTGCTGCCTTTTTATTATCAGCAGCTTCTGACTTTTTACAAAAGGCTACTCTTTTTACAAAACAGTAGAGAAAAAACTAGAGTACTAGTCCTGCATTCTGTAACACACAGCCTGGCAAAGAGATAAAGGCACCACTTGGATTTAACTAAGCAAATAGGCAGAAGCATTCCATTGGGTGAATATGTTTTAGCTGGAAACAAGTTTAAGTAAGAAAACATTGAAATATTAAAGGTGTCTTGTCATAGTATTACAACTGCCGTTGTCAGTTATTAAAAAAATGTTTATCAATCAAAATCTACAGATCAGGCTTTTTGAAGATACAGTTAAAACTTAATTCAACTCTCCTCAGAAGTGAGCTAACCTTCATTTTCATTTCACTCACACAGAGCGATTTCAATAAAATGCCTACTCTCAATAAATGTTTTATTTTCCTTTTTTTAGGTTACTGATGCTGTGTTTGTTTTAATTTTGTACAGGGTCCTTGAGTGTTATGGAAGGTGCTTTTAAAAAAAAACGCATGATCATTACTCTTTTAGGTGAATGGATCTGAGGCTGCTACCTCACCAGAGGACATGAGAGATTACAAAGACTTAACCTTTTAAAGCCAAATGTATCATATCTGATACCTGAAAATGTATTTCTTTTTCATAATTTTTCATAGAATTCAATGACAAGTCCTATATCAAAAAACATTTGAATTTTCTGTCAATTATTTCATGGTTCGGGCTTTAAAGGGCTAAGGAATGACCTACTACCACTATCGCTAAACCAGAATCAGCAGTAAACTTACTTTGACCAGTGGAGCCATAAGACCTGCTGGCAGGTCGAAGTAGGGCACATTGGGAACCAGACTTGGGTCATCTTGAACAGGATGCTGGCGATGACGCACATGAGGAGAATGCCCATTGAAGCCATGTTGAGGTGGGCCAAAGTCTTGGTGCTGGCCAGTACCCCAGGGAGGATGATCAGCTCCTATGGCTGGTGGAGGCATTCTCTGATTGGGGTGGTGATGAAGTGGAGGACCAGGCATGTCTAGAAAAACAAATTTTAGGTTTTTGTTTTATTTTTTGAAGAAAATTACAAATATATACATACTACAGGAGGGGTAGTATTACAGATCTCTAACATTATGTTCTCACTAACCTCCGGGATATTCTCCCTGAGGATAGTCAAAGCGATGTGAGGTGTAAGGGGCTCTGTCATAGTGATGTCTGGGAGTAAAGTCTTCTTGCACAAAGCGTGGCGGGAATCGTCCAAAGTTGTGAGGGGGTGGTGGGGGTTGGTTAAAAGGGGGGTGTTGCTGGTGTGGTGCAAATGGTCCTCTGAAATGGGGCGGTCTCTAAAGAATAAAAAGTTACAAAACATTATGATAAAGAAATGACCCACTGAATACACTCAGTCTTTGCTAAAAGACAGCAGCAAGGTGTATTTTATTATTAACTGAGACTAATATTATTCCATCCATCCCAAACAGCCTCTTTTTCAAAGAGTGTAAAGACAGTTACTTATGTTTTGGCAGCATTCAAAAGTAAAAAACTAAAAAAAACGATGATAGAGGACAAATTGAACAGATAAACAGATAGAACACAAAATAAAGCTAAACCATACCTGCATTCGTGGTGTAAATGGGGGCTCTCTTTGTCCCCATGGAGGCTGATCGCTTTGATTCCCCCAGGGTGGCTGCTGATCAAAGGAGTTCCAAGATGGGGGGCCAGGCTCAGACCCTCCTGGCCCACTCCAGAGGCCTCCATCTCTCAGAGGACCTCCGCTCCAGTTTCCTGGGTCCCTCTGCTCATTCCACATTCCCTCGTGACTGTTCCAGGGAGGACAAGGAGGGGGAGGCTGGTTTGGGTCAAAGGGAGGCTGCAAAAACAAGGGTTAGAAAAGCCACGATAGATGTGTGAATTTAGAAAGCTCTGAGCATTAGCAGCATATGTGCTTTCTTTCAGGAGGAAAATACCAAAGCAAAATGTGGCCAAGGTTGTTCATAACCCCATTAGGTCAAAAGAATACGTTTTTTCTTCTAGGCAGGTTGATCCTTTACATTTCAAAATAAGTATACGCTTTTATAATAAACTGCTACATGTCTACAAAGTTGGCATTTTCAATAAAGGATGAAGTAATACTGGACATATGCATCAGCCGCCCCAACAACCCTTCAGACGGACAGACTGTCATGACCACGTGTGTTTACAAAGATGAGTCAAAGGACAACAACCTAGTCTCCAGCTGGGAGTAACTTGCACATTGGGCCTAATTTTCAAACAATCCAAAAAAAGTGATGAACTGCAGGGGCTAAAAATAATTGCATAATGGACAACCAAACAAAACTAGCAAAACTCGAAAAATAAGTTATGAGAGAAACTGTGAAAAATGACTAATGAGTGTCAAGCGCAGCTTTCTACATGTGTGACTCCATTTTTAATGGGGAGTGACCAATGAGCTTGTCTCATTTTACCTGTAGACAAAGACAGTAATAAAAACCATTACTAGAGGGTTTTCTGCAATTGTGTTTTTTTTTTTTTTTTTTTTTTTTTTTTTTTTTTTGAGTACTGGAACTCCTGAAAATGATCCTACAACCAAGGATTCTTTAGGAAATAAAACAAGTAAAGGACAATACAAAGGGTCTTAAAACATTTCTGAAACCAACCAATCACTTTCAAAAACAGAAACACAAGTGCATAAACTTTTACCGGCTGGTTAGGGTTCCAAGGTCCGACATGCTGGGGTTCAAACCATGCAGGTTTGTTGCTTGGAATATCAGATGGTCCACTTGAGTTTTTAGAGTCCTGTGATCTGGTAGCAGCTTCAAAATCCAATGGGGGAGGACCAATTACAGGAGGCTTTATTTCCCCTGCACATAAGAAGATAATATTCAGGGTAAGAGAAGATGGTACTGTGCATTCTTGCACTTGGGTGAAAACTGAGGACATGTGCCCTAGACTTTCTTGCTTTTATTCAAATTGTTAATCTGATGTATTTATTTTGCAAGCAGGATGAAATTGTGGAGAGATTTGTAAATTCAAAAACTCCTGAAAATACATCTTGCCAGAAGCCAACAGATGTGTTAGCCTTGACAAAGAAATCTGGGTTCCCCTCCCCCTAGCATATTTTAGTACACGCTGGTTAGGCTAAGATTTAGAATTACAATGGAATTATGCCAATATGACTATTATTTTGCATAAAGACTAAGGAAACACTGTTTTTAAACACATGTACCTCCATATTTGAAGGGCAGTGCGGTGAAAGCGTGAACCCGTGCATCATTAAGACTCAGCGGCTCACCAAGGCAGGTGAACATGCTGCAACCCGACAGCCAAGAGAGCAAGCTATTAATCTGTACAACTGGGTTCTTAAACTGGTTCTCTTACCAGACGGTGTTGTCATGGATGGGGGTTTATCAGCTTCAGAGGGGGCTGCTACTGGTCTTACAAGACCAGTCTGTTGTTGCTGCTTCAGACTCACAACAAACTTTTCATGCTGGGTCTTTAAAGCCTGGATCTGCTGCTGGAAGGCCAGTTGGATGGGCTGTACCACAGCTGCATACTCCGTTATCAGGGAAGCCTGAAAACAATAGGAACAAGTTCTAACACCAGAAAGTCAAATCAACGTATACCCACAATAACTTTGACTTCCAAGAATGATGAATTCACAGGCATGCAATACTTTGAATATTGGCTGACCAAAGTTATCTAATAAGCTAGCAATGGTCATGTAATGTGGAAAAAAACATCATATACTGTATTGTTTGGAAAGTAAAAATGACATATGATTAGCTTCTTAAAATAAATACATTAAGTCATGTAAAACTTGTTTTATACACAAACGTAAGACCTATATTTTTGTATACGTTTGTGAAATACTTAAAGTGATGATTTTTTTTTTTTTCACAAACCTGGTACTGTCCAAGGCCCAGTGCAGGGTTCTGCAGCTGCTGAATGGTTTCTTCATCAAAATACCCGTTCTTCTCCCAAAGCTGCAACAACTATAAAGATAACAGCAGGATGCAGAAACAAAAAGAGCCATGTTTCAAAGTGGAAAAGCTGCTATCAAAGCTGAAGTGGAATCAGTAAAATATTTTCCATTTTAAACCATTTCTTTACTCGAGCCTTCACTGTATAGTTTCAACTTAAAGAACATATTTAATACCTGATTTTTTTTTTGGGTCGAGCGTATCATGACACTTAACTCACACCAGTCATTTTCTGAAACTTGGCAGCTCTGCTGCAGTCAAAACGTAGGTCGGTTAGCCTGTTATTAAACCCTGTATTATTTTAACACAAAAAGTCATTACGAGATGGTTTCCATTTAAAAGGTACACCTCAAAACTTTACCTCTGTAGTCAGTTTGCCAAGAAATACCCAACTTTTTAATGTGTGGAAACAGATAAAGCCCTGTGGGCTGCCGACTGAGGCGGGACAGGTATTGAAGTTATCTCCAGGCTAACCTCGGCTATAACGTCGCCCACTCAGTTGGCCTTTATTAATTAATTAAAAAGTCATTTAAAGATGTTTATAAGCAGGACGGTACACTTCAAAACTTCAGCTGTATAGTCAGATGATCAAGATATTTGCCGCTAGCTTCTCATGAAAAACCATTTATATCCATGTATAAAAACTTTCAATTTCTCTCATCACAACTCTAAGCTGGCAGGCCTGCAACAGAGATCAGAAGTTTTACGCTGTCTAGCTTGTGGGGATCCTTCCATTGTCCAATCCACCATTAAATGGTGGATTGGACAATGGAAGAATGATACTGGATATAAATGTATGACTATGTGGACATGGACTTTCATAAATAACATTTTGACTAAAAATGCTTTCTTTTTAAGGTGTAAATATCTGGTTACAACAATTAAATAAAATTAATGTATAAATAAGTTGTAGATGTTATTTTAAACAAATCATGGAGTAACTGGCCAGATACAAGGTGATAAAATTAAATGCTAAAGAAACATTTTAGGTTTAGGGATTTACTTATGGGTGGTTGGCACTGGAGTCGAAGGGAAAACCACTTCTATTTTCTCATCACCACCCCCCACTGGGCTGAGGATGTAGAGCATTGTAATGAAAAGGAACACTAATAAATTACCCAGGATTCCCATTACCTGGATTATACAAATCCTGGGGCTTTTAGTGGAAAGGAGCCTATAAACTTAAAACAGAATGGGAGAGATTCTATCAGCAGGCCGATATTGGAGATTTTAGATGTTTCAATAATTTTTTTCTAACCGATATTAAACAGATGTCTGATGTCAAATCGGATTGGGACATCCCTACGAAGGTTGCACGATTGGACGAATCCATCGACCATCAACAGATTCAGCCCTTCAACAATTATTTTTTTTAAAGAGTGTTTTTTTTCCATTTCTTTTTTGGACTTCAAGACAGACAAAAGAAAAAAATGCAGTTTTTAAAATGGTACACACTTCCAGCTGCAGCTTTTTCGCCTACAGCCATCATGCAGCAGAAATTTATCTACTTAAACTTGAGACAGACATTAAGAGCAGATTGAAACCAGAGACTAGATGTTTGTTGTTTTTTTCTAAACAGCCTAACCAGAACCAGGCAGTTCTTTTAGGAGTGTTTATAAGCCACTCTGCCTGTTACGAATTTGATTTTCACACAACAAAATTAGACAACAAACAAATAAAAAGGAAAATTATCTCCTCCAGCAAAGCGGTGCACTTTTCATAACAATTAAAAAAAATCTCTACCCCAATTTTTAGTCTGTTCAACTTTGCACAGTTGGATCACAATCAAAAAAATAATAATTTCTTAGAACAACTTAAAAAAACAGAGGAAACGATTCCCAGGGACAAAACATTAACACTTTTGACAACAAAACAAGCATTCTTTTTGGGTTTAGCACTGTTTGCAGGTGGCTTACAATATTACCAGTGGTTGGGAAGATGTACTCTGGGTGTGCGCTTGTCTTTCTCCACAAAGACACCTGCACGTATATATCGTCCGTTTGTTGGACTGACAAATACCGGTTGGAAAATGTTTACATATAGCCCAATCTTAATCCGTACAACAAATAAATTCTGATTTCATTCTACACTTAAATATTCTGTCCAGGGGTTTTGTTGAGAAAGTAGTCAATGCATTTGTTTCTTTAAGGCTGAACTATTGTAATGCTTTACTATCAGAAAGTCCACAAACTGTAGGTTCCTCTTCTGTGGAAACTACCACTTTTAGTCCATGAGGCAGAGACTATGTCTACTTTTAAGGCTAACATTTCTTTTTGATAACGCTTGTAGTTGCTCGTATTAACCTGAGCTATCTCTATAGTTATGCTGATATAGGCTTAGTAAGGAACCTTTAATGAACCTTTTACTATCTGATTATTAATTGAATAACCTAAAAACAAAAAAGTTAAATAATCAATAGATTAAACGACTAGCACAATGACCTTTAGTAGACAGGTTGGTGAAAGTGGAGCTTTAGGGTTCAAAGTTTACCCCTGAAACCAAAGATTTTATTTCTAAAAAACAAAGGGTCATTTGGCTTAGCCACAGCATTTATATATTTTGAAAAAAAAAGGCTAAAAAAAGAATCTAAAAACCATCAGACCAGAATTCAAGACTGCCAAAATATGTATAAGTGATTAATGATTGACATGTTTACCCGAGTAATCTTCTGCTGCTTCTCTTCCTCTACAGCCAGAAAACTAGTGCAGTAGATGGGGACAACAACTTTCTGTAATGCCGCCAGCAAATCCTTTTGCTGTTTCCTCTGGCTGGGAGAAAGGATTGACATAAATCATCCAAACAGGAAAAACAAAACAAGGTCATTTACACAAGATTTGTTTAAATAGAGCCATGATGGGAATATAACAAGTAACAGTGGTATAATAAGTTAGAAACAGCGCTCCTTCATTTCATGTAGTTTACCCAGATATTTCATTCACAATAAGAGTCTAAAGATCAGAGAGAATCATGAACTCTTTAATGGAAGTTGTAAAATTTCAACTTGAAATGTATTCTTTGGTTCTCTTATCAGACACTACTTGTTACAACATGCCACGTTTTAATAGCAGCAGCATCGTTAGATGCAGATTGGTGGGCTGAGATTGCTTTGGTCAACAGAACCTGTTTCAACACGTCAGTCACCATCAGAGGACACCTGTGGCCGAGACAAAGGTCCCCTATGTTTTGACAAATTGTGTGTCTGGCAACACAGAACCTAAAGACTACATCAAACTTAGTTTGGATGGAATAACTCCAACGAGTATCAGCTTCTATTTAGATAACAAAGAACAAAAAAACAGCAACATTTTCATTACTGTAATTATGTGTCCCTTAGCCTTGACATACCAGTGATGGAGTACGTCATTGGTTAAATAGATGAGGTGTAAGCGGAGCTCAAAATGTGCGCTGTCAACGGTGATGCGATTACGAAGATGCGATGCCATTAATTCACAATGCTGAGGGCCCTTTGCATTGTTGAACATCCAATTTTTACCAGCCTGACAGGAAAACAACATTAAAGTCAGAATATCAAAGCCATATAAAGACGTCCTTTAGATCTTGAGCATGTGATGCTTACAGAAATTGCGTCTTTAGTGCAGGTATCAATGATGGGCTGCAGCAGGTTGTCAAACTCTGTGATGTCCAGCTGAGTTTCTACCAGAAGCTTCTGAATCTGCTGCTCCATTGCCTGTGCGATGGCGGCCGTCACCTGCTCCTGAAGAAAGTGAAGAACATTTAGGAGAGTTTACTTTAAATGTAGCCAGTTGTAACAGAAAAGATCCAGAAATTTTCCGAGAAAGTGAGTATTGTGACTGGTGGCAAAGGATTCATTTTTTGTGACGATATGCTCCCATTAGACACCTACAGTCTGTCACTTAGCAACTGTGAGGCATAGATCTGCGAAGCTAATGGAGTCACAATCTTTCATTAAAAACATTTAAAGTTTACCAAACAAGCAGCTTATGGCGTATGAAGTAAGATCACCATCAAAATAAACTTGTACATAAAAGGAAAGTTGTATGCATATTAGTCAGAAGTTGTGCATAACAAAAATTTGTAACTCATAGTAACTGAAAACTCATGCAAAACATATAGTTGTGACATCAATAAATACAAATTTAAAGTTATAAATATGTGCTTTATTCTTCACGAATACAAACAGTAGCAGCTGTTTGAGAATATGGATTTTTTTCTATGAGAATATAAATTCACAAACGTGGCGTAACACCAAGGGTTCCAAGGCCAGTTAATGCAGCAGAGTGCGTGCGCGCGATATGCTCTTTCAACTTAGTAGCTCCAAGGTGATGGACCAGGAAGCTACGGAGCAAAGACATGTAAAATGTTTCATAAATAATGCTTCTATTGCGGGTCCGTGTACTTTTGGGTTATACGGTTTTCGTTTTAAAACCAGTTGTTTTTTTTCCATACTCCATAAATAGATAAGCAGTATTTTTTTTCTGAAAACCAAAAGTTTACCACCGTTGTCAAGGCAATGTGCTGGCATCTCGCTCGAGCCTACTGCACACATTTTCTCTTATTGAACCTTGGCTGGCTGATTTCTTTTTAAAAAAAGAATATAACTAGTTTTACATGAAATGGGATGAATAGACACATTTTACTTAAGGAGAAGAAAGAGCTGGTTGTAGCTAACCAGGCTTTAAAACTGATAATCATTGAATTTTTTTTTTTTCATACTCCAAAACTAGATAAGCATCTTTTCTTAATATATGATGGTAAAGGTAGTCAGGAAATGCATGATGAATAGTGTGTGTTTAAGTATGTTTGTATGGCTGAGCAAACGTCTGTTCACAGGTTGTTATAAAGACGGTTTGAAAATAAAAGACATCATTTGAATGATGGCTTTTTATTATACCATCATAGAAGTATTTTGTCAAAGTGAAGTCTGGCTTCAGTAGATAAAATGTTATCTCTTTTTTTTTTGATTGATTGATTGTTTTATTTATGGTAAATTGTCGACATTAATCACAAAAAAAAGAAAAACAATAAACAAATCCATAATTTACCAAAAATAGGACAGGCTGAAGCAAAGCTTATTCTTGCCTACCCTATTTTTTTTTCTCTTTACAATCTACCAGGATATCTTCACAATACATATATAAATTTATGTAACAGCATAAGATTTTATAATTTTACATTTTAAAGCTCTATTAAAGTTTACCAAGAAAGGACATAACTTATAATTATCATTCAATTCATTCCCCAGTTTTTTTGTGTGTTTTTTTTAAGTGTCCCATCTGGCGATAAGAATAATTATCTTGGTGCCAACTAGAGCCCAACAGATTTTGCTTTCACGAGTGGAGCAGTAGGGCTATCGCCATAGTGTTCCGCTGGTTTTATGCATATAAACTGCTTTATTATAATTATACAGGGTGATTTAAAGATTATATGGACACCGCAATGAAAGTAGAACAGGAAAGATAGAACAGAAAGAAAAAAAAGGAGAGAAGATGAAAGAAACAGGAGATAAAAGGGAGACAATGATAAAACATCTTCAGTCTGCTTCACCACCTGCAAAGAGATGCAAAAACAACAGCACAACCAACCTATATGGTTCGAGACATAGAACAGAGTAACAACTAGATACTATCGCTGAAGCGTAAGTAGCATTATTTAATCTGACATGTATTCTGTGTTATCTAAAGATAAGAATATGGACTTTCTGTATGTATGTCAATCTATAAGTCCCTGGAACCAAATACCTGTAGTTGTTTGTGAAAGTGCACTTGTGCGTGTAAAGTTTATCCAAAGGAAAACTACTTAATAGCGGTTGTGGAGAGCCGAAGAGGCGCCCCGCGAGAGCACCGAGTCCAGTGCCGGGAGACCCAGAGCCCCAGACGCCCAAATGGACCCCCAGAGCCAAGGAGGGGCCGACCCAGGAAATCTGACCCCCACCAAGGGAGGAGGAGAGACAGCCCTGAGGAACTCCCCCAGCCACCGCAACGCCGGAGCCCTTGGGAGCCACGGGGACGAGTACGCGGGCCCCGCCGGTAGCCAGCCGCCCTGAAGTGAATCCGGCCCTTGGGCCCCAGGCACCCCGGCGGGGTGGTGTCATTTCTGTGTTAGAACAACAAAGGTTAAAGTTCTTTAAGTTAGAGGTGATCAAATGACCAAAATAATGCCTTTTACAATATTGGAGGATTTTCTTTCAAACAACTTTTTTGTAATTTGATTTTTGGTTTATACTCAATTTTTGAAAAACTGAGGATTAAATAAAAAACATTTATATTCTATAAACAGAAAACGGTTTATTTTTCTCAAATCTAAAGTTTGCCACCACTGCTAACTATGTCATGTATTATGTGTTGCAGCTGACAGTGTGCGGCATGTTTTGAATGTGCAAAAAACACTAGAAGCTAAGTAAACACTAAACAGTGACACTTTCGAATCAGTTACACAGTACAGATTATCAGCTGACACCTGATGGAAAACCAGGTTTTGTGTTTTTAAAGCTAAAATCAACTACAACAACAACAAAATTAGTTATATTATTTTTTTAAATAAATTCAGCCAACCAAGGCTCAATAAGAGAAAATGTGTGCAGCAGACTCAAGCGAGATGCCAGCACATTGTCTTGGCAACTGTGATAAACTTTTGGTTTAAGAAAAAAAAAACAAGCGCTTATCTATTTTGGAGTATAAAAAAATACAATGATTATTAGTTTATTAAAATCAGGTTTTAAAACAAATAACTGAACCGCAATAGAAGTATTCTTTATGAAACAATTTACCCTTCTTTGTTCTGGAGCTTCCTGGTCCATCACCTTGGCGCTCTTAGCACTCTGTGCTCCATTAACCAACCTTGGAAAACTTGACGTCAGTCCACTGTTGTGAATTGTATTCTCAAAGAAAAAAATCCTATTCTCAAACAGCTGTTACCGTTTGTATTTGTGAAGAATAAAGCACATATTTAAACCTTGGAATTTGTATTTATAAATTATTGAAGTCACAACTATTTAAACTGTATTAATGTTTTGCATGAGTTTTCAATTACTATTAGTTTACAAATTTTTGTTATGCACAACTTCTGACTGATATGCAGACAACTGTCCTTTTATGTACAAGTTTATTTCAATAGTGATCTTACCTCATAATGGCAAAGCATATTAATAAGCAACAAAACCCAAACTGTGCTTTTCCTTCCTCCCTATATTATCCATGTAGATAGTGATGCCATGTTGTCCATAAATACTGACCTCTCTCCTGGTTTTCCTACCTGTCTGAGGGTGTAGAGGTGCTGCTCTTGTTGCTGCAGATTCCATTGGCTTTGTTGAATGAGTTCATCTACAGAGGATGAAGCTGACAAAGGAACTGGAGGAACCAGCTGCACTGATGGAGGAGGTGGAATCTCAGCCATATCTTTGTTTCCAGGATTAAAAATATCTACACAAAAACAACAAAATAAAAATAAAATTCACCCATTAATAATGTGAAAAGAAGAAAACTAGACATATAACCAAAAGTAACAAGAACAAAATATTATCCTGCAACGATCAAATGCAAAGCTTGGTCGAGTCACACATGTTAAGTTTGCAATTACTTATTATCACTTTTTTTAATGACGAAAGGAACGTAACAAAATTTATAGAATTATCATTCATTCCGCGAAATAAAATCTGTAACTCAACTGATAAAATGATTTACAAGTCATAAGGTCAAGTCTAATTTTTTAAAGGGTTTCCCACATTTAACTGGGAAAGATTATGAAAAGTTAATAAGAATAAATAAATAAACCACTGGCGCAGCTATAAACCAAAGCCCCACTTAACAAGTCTGTGCAATCATCTCAAACTAGAACAGATAGACAATTTTTAACAAGCCCTTATTAACATTATTATGGGAACTAGATTTAAAGACAAGGAAAACTCTGCAATAAAGACTCTGGGATGGGTTATATGCTGCCTAAGGCAGTGAGGTGATTATCAGAGAAAGATCTGTAAAGTTTGTCTTTTTATCTTACAAAAAAAAAAATAATAAGTTTCCCAAATGTTTTTTGTGAGGCTCAAAGGGGATCACTATTTTCTGAACTATTATGGTGTATTCTTTTTTTACGTTTCATTGTTTATGCACAAGTCTGCCTACTACATATACGCACTGTGCAACTCTCGACCCATTTCCTTGTGCAATTGACTTATTTTATTCAGTATTTTTCCCCAAAGCATACAGGTAAAAACCAGTAAATTAGAATATTTTTAAAAACTTGATTTATTTCAGTAATTGCATTCAAAAGGTGTAACTTGTACATTATATTTATTCATTGCACACAGACTG
>JAUZNJ010026841.1:2916-16657 GCA_034780135.1 Jordanella pulchra | reverse complement strand
GAATACCTGATTTTATTTGTTTCTATTAACTTTTTAGACATTTTTACACTTTTAACTCCAGTGTTTCCTCATGAGGGTCCTTCCTCCATGCTGGGGGCTCTGCCTGCTCAATCTGCAGGATTGCTTCCATGGTGATCATCCCTGTCTGGGGGGCCAGAGGTCCTGCACTAATGTGGCCATGGGTTGGACCCTGGCTTTCCCTGGTCTGGGTGGTTGCTGTGGTAGTGCCCCCTGTGGTTGTGGTGGGGCTGGCCTAGGGTGTAGATGGATCCCCAAGGTAACGCGACCTCACAACAGTGTCAAACCAGTTTTTGACTTTTATTTTCAGTTTAGTGACGAACGGTTAGAGTTCATGTTGCAAAGTGGAGGGGTGGGGAAGGGTACTGTTTGTGTGTGACTGTGAGAAAGGTGTACCTGCTTGTTCTTTTTTTTAACTATGTATAACTTTTGTGTGATGGTTTGCTTTAAACTGTTTTTACCTTGTAAAGCACTTTGCGTTGCTTCATGCAGGAAAAATGCTTTATAAATAAAGTTTGGTTTGAGTTTTGAATTAAAACAGTAGATCAGTCTGTTTATATCTGAGCTGTAAGACATTGTGCATGGCCTGTTTCCAATTTCAACATCTGGGCCAGAGGCTGCAGGAAGTGAGCAAAGACTACGTTTGAGTTCAGGGTTCCCCCACTGACCTCATGATCCACTGTTCTAAATTCCACAGAGGTCTGTGGACTCTCTCTGACCCATACGGACGAGAGAAGAGGAAAGCAAAAAGGGGGACGATTGTTTATGCGAGCTGGCTGAACCTTTAGCAGAGCTCTCCCACCAACCACTACTCTGTGAATCAACAGCTTTTACTGCATGTGCGTGCAGAGAGGTGGTGCTTTCAGTCTCCTCCCCCTTTACTACCAGAACCAGCCCCCTTATTTCCTGGTCACTCCTAACTGAGCAACTCTTCCTGTTGGTTTCTAACACTTTGGTTTCCTACAGCGTACAGCTCCTGCTCTGATTTTTTCTGATCTGTGCATAAAAATCTCACTTAGAAGCATGGAGAGCAACCCCGTCGCTGCCAGGATACAGGCCAGGATGGAGAAGGCGAAGGCAATGAGTGATGAGGACAAGCTGTACAGATTCAATGGGGTGCTGTACCCCATCCTCATGTGCCCTGAGGAGCATTTAAAGTGTCTGGATGACATTCAAGCCAGAGAGGATGACATCATTCTGGTGGCTTACCCCAAATGTGGTGAGTAAAAAGAATGTTCCAAGAATTAGTCTAACATCATAAGGTTCAATGATATAACTCTTCAGGCTTTCTGCCATCCTTGTTTAAGTAAACCCAGATATCTATTTCATGCAGTGCTTTATTTCTGTTTAGCTGGAAGCAAAATATCAACTTAAACAAAAAGGAAAACACTTTTAGGGGGTTAAGAAATAGCAAAATATTTGTCGTTTTAAGTGAAAATGATCATTTGGGCTAAAAAATTCAGTAAACTTTTCATGGAAGAAAGTTTGTTTTCATGTTGCAGAAATGTAATCTTACAATGAAAAGTGGGTCTTCTGGGTGGTTGACCTGCAGGAAACATAACACACCTCTGAGTTGGCTCTGCTACTCCTTAGTTAAATGAACGAAATGAAGAAAATGAATGAAGGCTGCTGTCAGAACAGAAGGTTTAGGAACTAAATCAGGCCAGGGTGCAAACTGCTTTTCAGGAGAAATAAACCAAACCTGCAGGGACCATTTATTAACCTACACTCCAGGTCCTGTCAGGGAGGAAATGATAAATACGACATGCAAGTTTCATCTGGCTGCAGTCTAACCTCTATCCAAACCTCAGAGAACTGCTTCTGTTGTTAAAGGTCGACACTCCTGGGGCTAAAACAGGCTCAGTCAGTAGAAAAAAATCTGCACCTGGATCCAGAAACCAGTTCCTCCAAAGTACCAGCCATGGATGTACAGAGGTCTTTCAAGCACCTAATAAAACCTTTCTGGTCTTATAGTGTCCTCGTAAATTAGTTGTTGTTGACCTTAGGAAGAACAACAAAGATAACAGGAAATATATTCAAAAATAGAAGCAGCTTTATAAAGGCTAGTTCTTGTTAAAGGTTTGGATTTTAAATCTCAATTGAAATAGAAATAGTTGGTGTCTCTATGTACCGCTAGAAATGTACAGGAAGGCTTCCTGTGGCAGTCGCCTCATCTACTCTCTGACTCAGCTCTGTGACAATAAATGTGGTCCAGCTGAGCTGCAAGTCAGAATTTCTAAATGAGGAAACAAGGTCTTCCAAAATGCGAGGGACTAACTTCCAACATGGCTTCCTTGAATGTGGTGGTAAGTTGTATTGTAAACAGTGCGGCAGAATCATGTTGTGATTATTTATATGCATCGTTTCAAGCTACCTTATTGTTGGCTTAACACAGCAAAGAGTTGTTCACCCAATAATGAGCAAAGTAGAAAAGAAATCCTGGAGCTTTTCAGGTTTGCAGCTTGAACGGTCAGTCCTTTATGAAGCTTTACTTGGATAAACATGAAGTCTCTAAAATATAATGATCTGAGAGATGAAAAGCAAAAAGTAACATTATCAGGCCATCATAAATGTTCATGTATATTTCTGCATTGAGACAGACACACGATGACATATTGTCACCAATGAGGAGCACAATGAAATAGTTTAAATTCCATTCTGCATGTCCCTGAATGCTGCAATCATGAATATAATCACAGACCTAAATTTCCCCAAATATGTGTTTTTTTTCTAGAAAAAAGTTTCCTTTATACGTTTGAAGAATAAAGGTGCTTTTTTCTTTGAAACTGGATATTAATGATTATTAGCCTTAGTGGAGATGCCAGAAAGAAACAATTCACTTTAGACAAACTGAAAAAAACTTTGCTCCTCAAAACCCTAAAAAACAAACCGTCACCTTTTTAAAGAAACCAAACCAAACTAAAAACATCACAAAAGAGAAACGTGGTGTAGATGCTTGTCAGATGTGGTCCCTGCTTTAATGTTATGTTTGATAAATAAATATAGCCACCATTGGTCCTGCTCAGAGCACATCTCAGGATCTGTGAAGGAAGAAGGATCTGTGATAACGCTACTTATGTCACCTTAGGCTGTAGTCAGATTCTAATCATTACTGTGTCATTCATTAAAAACAATTATCATTTGTCTGAAGACAGGCTCTGTTTTTATGATCAGGTGTATTTTAATCTCTCTTTCCTGTCTCATCTGTTCAGTGTTTATGTGCAGCAAGTAACAATGTTCTGGTAGTGAGCTGCTCTGACGAAAACTAACAATGTTTCCTTTGTAATATGTAAAAAGAAAAACACTCAAAAAAGTTAACTTTTAATGTTCACAGTGACAGCCGTTGAAGTTTAATCCAGATTCTGATGAAACCAGTGACCTCCTATGTGTCACCAAAGGGTCAGAGAGGAGGACTCAATGTAGGCCTGAGGGAGGCAAAGCTGGAGCGATGTTTAAATATAATAAAGGTCCAAAACATGAACAGAAGAGCAAGAATCTAAACAAAATCAAACCAGGAAGATGGAAGCAAGACGACAGAGAACAAATACTGATAAGAAATAAAGAGTAAAACAGTCAATGAGACTAATGAGAGAAGAAGAAGCTGCTGAGGGTTCAACCAGTGAACAGAAAGAGAAGGAATGAAAGAGAACGGAGGACTGAATAAAGGGCAGCAACTAATGAGCAGCACTACACCACAATACAAGATAGAACATAAAAGAATAGCCGTTATTGTCTATAAGTGGGAAATATATGTGAGGGACAATAAATGCCAGAGAAATGAGAAATGGAAGCATGGACAGGTCTACACAAGGGTAGGAATAAACTAAAACAGTAATATGAATAGAAGACTCTGCAACATTTGTAATATAAAATTACTAAAAATACACACCTGGACCTGTTCCTTCGTTTAACGAAGGAAAAACTCACCATGGTCAGAGAAAGAACTCAAATCTTACAAAAATAGTAAAGAATACAAGTTCTATTAAATCGAACAAACAAAGTCAGGTTACCAACAATTGGGTTGATGTGTGTAATAATATCAAAAGACTAAAGACAACAAACATGATCTGTTGTAATGTACCTGACTCTCTATATTCATGCACAGGGACACAGGAACTGTCTAGAAATAAAACGCATCCGAGCTAAAAGCGCTTATTGAGTTTGTCAGGAACAGAGATGGTTGTAAAGTCCAACTGCTGCTGTGAAGAAGGATCTGCAATAACACTTCTTAGGGTACCGATGTCACTGAGTGACATCTGCAGCTCTGCAACAGCTTCATGAACGAGATGGGAAAGTTAGAAAAGAGGAAGGAGACGGGAAGTACAGAGAGCGCAGAGCCGAGACGGACCAATTATTCAGAATAAAACAGGAAGCGGCTCATAAAAATAAAGTTATAAATGTAAGAAACCTGAACCACCTACACATAGAGGCTTTCACATCAGATTAGGCTACAACTAAGATCTTGTACAGATTTTGTCTTTTGTTACTGCAGGGTTTCAAACTGTCCACCGCACAAGCAAATACATTAAATAGGACCTAGTTAAGTATTAATGTTGACTTTTCTAATCAGAATGAAGCGATTAGTTTAGTGTACTGTGTGGGCCGCTGGCGCTGCTTGTTGATGAGACACTAAAATAGCTGAGCTATGCAGAGGAGCTGACTGATATCTGTGTGATTTCAATAGATTGTAGGTGATAACCAAAAGTATGGAGATTTGGTGTTTTAGATGAACATTTAAGTTGTTTTCTTAGTGAGGAATCCTCCTTTACAGAAATGTGAAGAGCCTTGTTCCTTTACACCAACTCCTAAAGTGAAAAATGTAACGAGTTTAATGACAATTACATCACTGACTGTAAAGTCCATCATTAGGAAACACACTAATGATATTATACAGGAAGCCGATGGGGACGACCTCGTGGTGCAGCTGAGGAATGCAGCACGTTCTCTTTTCTGTGAAATGTTTACTTTCCAGGAGGATTTTTGCACGACAGCCAGCATGAAGAAAACTGACATGAAAACAGATGAGATCATCTCTATTGCAGGAATGCAGAGCTGGAGCGTGTTTTTGCAGAGCATGCTTTATCAGAGGCCTGTAAGGGGAGATATTCGTCCGTGCATGAGACTTTACATCCCCTCAGTTTGTCCAGTCAAGACCCAGATACAATAACCTTAAACAAACTTGATTAGAAGACAGAACCTGTTATCTTTAAGGAAAATCAATGTATTATCCTTGGCGCCCTCAAACAAATTTCTATCCCAAACACTCTGGGTCTCATTTATCCATCACTGAAGACATAATATGCTGTAAAATACCTGATTACTACCTAACACACAATATATTTCCTAACCTTTTTCCTGATTTGTATGATTAGTCTTTATTTAACAGCAGAGCATTAAAAGCAGATCAACTCATCAGTACAGATTTAGAAAAACAAAGCTCTGTCAGACAGATGTAAAGACAAAGGAAACCACCCGCAGCACATCTCCATACATTTAGCTTAATTTAAACCAAATAAGCTCCAAATTCTGTGTTTTTTTTTCCTGTTGCAACACATGCTAGTTTCATTTATTGATTAATTCATGCTTTCTGGGGACGTGCAGGCTTTAACTGGATGGTTGGCGTCATGAGGAAGATCATTGATGAAGCCACCCAGATGAAAAATGAATCCAAGATGCCTCCCTTAATCGAGTTCTTTGGACCAGAGGTCATGAAGGTACCAACTTCTTGCATTCCTGACTATGAAATGAGAAAACTTATAGTTAACTGTCAAATATTACAGTGAAATTGCCATATGAAGTAGTTTGAAAAAAAAGTTTTGAATTCTGGTGGGTTTTTTTATACCTTCTTTGCACTTGTTACTGTGTCTATTATCAGTGTGGGGGAATGTATGTGTACAGTGATAACATGCATTAGAAACCAGACTGCTGTCTAAGATTAGACTGGGTGTGTTGGAGAATAAGGTCAAGTTATGCAGGTGGAGATTAAATTCATCAGGAGCAGCTATTCCATCAGCTCTAATGGTGTAAATGGACGTTTTTAACTGGATCCAAGCAGAAAATAATCAGTGTTGCTTCTGTTTCTGTCATGACCTGAGTTTTTCTGTATATTTTTCACTGTCTTGACCTGTGTATTTATTGTTTTCTGTGTCCCTGAGTCTCTGCCATCTTGTATCTCCTTGATTAGTTCCCAGGTGTGTCTCGTTTCTGTAATTGCCCTCTGTGTATTTAATGCCAATGTGTGTATCTGCGTCCTCATCAGGTCCTTGTCATTTGTGTTGTCAGTAGTCCTATTTGTTGCTACTTCATACACTCAGTTGCTACTGTTGTGAGTCCTGGGCCGTTAATCAATACTCAAGAACGCAAGTATGGACCCGTGTTCTCGCCAAGTACGATCTTCACAAGAACGCCAAAAGTATGGACTCGGGAAGAGCAGGAGCAGGCAAGACAGATCCGTGTCCATTGGAACCGATGCGTACTCGTGACGCCACCGCATTAAAAGCTCGCCTGGAGCTGCATTTAAACTCCTATTGTTAGTAGTCTCTAGATAATAAATTTTCATTTATTTTGGTATTGATGATCAACACACACAAACACAAAAAAAATGGACATTTTGCCGAATAAAACAACAACAAAAAAAAGCCATCAGTTCTTCACACACAGCAATGCCGAGAGAGGGCTGCTGCAGACGGGCTAACGTTAGCTATGGCTGCAGGTAGCATCAGAGCTCCACTGGTCGCTACGGTTCTCTTAACATTGGAACTTTTTTAAAACCTATGCACTAAATCAGAAAATGGGCCACATAGTAAAGCTTAGATGTATAATATTCTCACCTCGAATAATCTCAAAACGTACTTTCGTGGAACAACAGCAACAGAAAAATGAAATTTTAGCTTAATACTCTGAGCCCTGTTAGCACAGCTCCTGAAGCAGCTGCTGCCGCGGTGCATGCTGGGAAAACTGACTGTGCAACAATTCTGCTCTGATTCATGCTCGGTAAAGAGGGAGGAGCGAGAACAACATCCGGGGATTTCCTCCGTTCTCTCGGTCTTGTGTTCTTGTGAACTGGAACAGTACTCGGGTCGAGTCTGATGACGTTTCACGAGCACACTAGTACACGAGAACGCAGAAGTACGCATATTGAGAAACGGCCCTCTTGTCCGCTCAGCCATGCTGCCTGAGTTTTGTGGAGTTTACTGTTCAGTTCCTAATTAAAGAAAGAACATCTACTTCATCTTTCCTGGGTCTACTGGCGTCCTCCCTCACCACCTCCCAGCCATCCATTATGCTATGGTAAACCCCTCTCTGCTGTTTAGGCAGTAATGAGGCTGCTGCTCTGGTTTGTTGTGGTAGCAATACATTATTATACTCTGAGCTTATCAGATTCTGACAAGGTGAAACAAGCTTGGTAAGAAGCTGTTTGGGGTATCGATCAGGATACCTATGTTCGGAGGCTTTATCAACAGCCAGAATTCACAGCAGGGATGATCTACATTATCTGCTTTGGGACACCCCACAATAAATCTGAGGGTGTGGTTAAGGAGATGTCTTGGTTCCCTGCAGGACTTGTTAAGCAGTAGATATGCAGTAGATAACGTTTAGATGATAGAAAATCCACAAGATCCATATGTGTGAGACCAAGAGAACATTCTTCACACAGATAAAACTAAAGTGAGGATTTTGACATCTAGGGACAGAATGATAGACAAAAACAAAACTAGCAGATTTTACATTCTGATTCTATTCTTTACTGAAATGAATTTCAGATGTGATGAAACCATTTTGATTTCAGGCCATCAATGAGGCTCCATCTCCAAGGTTTTTGGGGACTCACCTTCATCCAGACAACATCCCTTTGTCCTTCATCCAGAAGAAACCAAAGGTACATTTTTAATCTGCTGTAAGATGCCTTTAAATCAGCTGAATTTTCTTCTTTATTAACACTTTCTAAGCATCTTCAACAAGTCAAGTAGGCACTTGAATAAACTCATTTAACTCAAAGATGACAAACTGATTACAAATTTGATTTTTAATGAATATTTTAAAATGAACGAATCAAAAATTCAGGTCAGGTTCATAAAAACACATTTTTACTAAGCATATCTGATCTCCTCTTCTAGACGGTGGTGGTCTTCAGAAACCCAAAGGACACCTTGGTCTCCTACTACCATTTCTGTAACAACAACCCAGTGCTGCCCTCTAAGTCCTGGGATTCTTTCTTTTCCCAGTTTATGAAGGGAGACGGTGGGTGAAAAGCAAACTTTAGTGTTGTAGGGACCAAACAGGACAGGGACAATGGCTGTGCTGAAAGACTCATTTACAGAATCCAAACTTATAGGTTCAAGTATAAAAAATAGGGGGACATTTGTTCTTACTGAAAACGTGAGGCCTTTAGACTTTAGTCTGCTGTTCTTCACTAGCAAGTGTAATAATTAGATCATTTAATAAAATATATATCCCAAAGTCAACATATTTCAATAGTAAAAATATATCAGGGGTTCAGAAATTTTACTTATAAAGACTTATTGAAACATTACTGGGTCAGATGTTATTGAGTGAAAAAGTAGGATGATGAATTGTGTCCTGCTAAAAAAAATGCTGTCCCAGATTCATAGAATGTTTGTTTATTGAATTGTATTTTATTTTCTAATATGTCATATCTTTTTTTAGAAAAACACATTCTGGAAATATATTTCCTTTACAGCCTTAACTGTGTGTGTGACTGTTGTGGTTTTCACCACATTATCTTTGGTTAAAACAAAATACTCTTGAATTTCAATCTCTATTCTTTGTGGTATTTTTTATTTAATATACCAATGTTTAGTCTCCACTTAGTCTATTGTTTCCGAATTGAGAATTAGGTATATAGTATTATGATCTAATATTTTAGCTGTCCCTATAGTACTATCCACAACCTGCTGTCTATCTGTGAAACTTGTATATTTTGGAATAGAGTACAACACTGCCTACCACACCTCAAACACTCTATTTTCCTTTATTTAGATTTTTTTTTTAACAAATTTAGATATGTTGTACTCATGTCATCTAGTGCCTTTGGTATCTAAATTATAATTTAAAAAAATCCTGCACACACTAAAATTCTTACTCAGGGAAATATGTTCTGATTTACTGCTTTACTGCTGTCCTTGGTATGGGACTGGTGTGTTGTTACCAAGGAAACCCAAAAGGAGCTAATGAGGAACTAAAGGGAAGTGGATCAGTCTTTACTAATGGACTACCGGTTCGTTACTGCAAAAACAGAGTAGAAACTCTCAATCACAGAAGCTAAGCATGGAGTGCTTCTGGGGAGGGAAAACATTTTCTTCTGGTGCTCCTCTGTGACAGAAGGTGAAATTTAGAAGAGGTCTGAGGCGAGTTATTAAAAAGCCTTTATTGATACATGGCTATTGGGATTAAAAACATGCTAACATGTTTCATCAGGGCAATAGCAAGATGTTTGTTGGTCTGCTCTATTGTTAGTAGTTGCTTTTTTAACTAACAATAGAGCAGAGCGACAAACATCCTTTTATTGCTCTGATAAAACACTGTCTTATCTAATTGTGTGTTTATTGTAAAGTGTCGCCCAATTTTTGGTTACATTTCCTTTTTTTGTTTTGGCTGGTTTATTAGTTAGTGACTTAAACTAAAAAAAAACAAGAAATAGTTATTTTTAAAATGGATTAAAATAACTTCATTAGTTTGATATTTTATAATATAATTCAAAGCTCTTATTTAAACAACAAAGATTTTTTTTTTTTTGAAAGAAAGTTAATATAAATTTATAGACCTAATTTATCCGTTTCCCTCCGCAGCTGTTGCAGATATTTCCTCTGAACGTCTGTGCTTGTGTCAGTAGAGCTTTCAGTAAACAGCAGGCAGAGCGGAGCCAGGGTTACTTTGGAGCATTTAATTGGTTCTGTCCCACTTTATAGCATCAAAACATAATCCAGAGTTTGAATATTCTGCTGGGCCACTTTTATCCAGATAGAAATTCTTTGAAACAAGCCCTGTTAAAAGAACTGATTATCAGAAGCAGTTTTACTGGCTGTCAGAGAACATTTGTTTAGTGTGTTATGATGCTGATATCACAAATCAGTGGGCAGTTATTAATTATTTATGCCTGCAGTTGCCTGGGGATCGTACTTTGATCACGCCTTAGCCTGGAACAAGAAGATGGACGACCCCAACGTCATGGTGGTCACCTATGAAGAGCTAAAACAGGTTGACCCTTCTGATTCCTGGACTGTTTCTCTGAATTCCTCCACTGAGACAATGTGAACATTTGCTCATAAATGATGTCTTCTGCCTCGTAGGATCTCAGTACGGGCATCCATAAGATTTCCAGCTTCGTCGGCTTTAGCCTGACGGACACCCAAGTGGAGCAGATTGCAGAAGCGAGCACCTTCAAGGCCATGAAGGAGAGTTCAGGCAACTCCCACGGCAACATGGGGAATGTGATCTTCAGGAAAGGTGTACAAGCTTCAAATCATCTGAAGAACTACGTTTCAAGAGTAGAAATTAGTAATTTTCCTTCTAGATAGATAAATCGCACACCTTCTTAACCATTTGATTCTAGAACCTCAAAAACATCGATTTCAGCTTTAAAACTTGAATTTATTTTCTGGAACATTTTTTTTTTTTTTTTAGATGAACGGAGAATGTTAATTTTAAAATGCCAGATTAATATAGGATTATATTGTATATTTAGAAAATATCTGTATGTTCAACATTTTTTTTCTCTTGTCCTTCACAGGTGAAGTTGGAGACTGGAAGAACCATTTTACTCCAGAACAGAGCAAAGAGATGGATGAAGCTTTCAACAAACACTTGGCAGGAACAAAGCTGGGAGACAAACTGAATTACCAGCATCACTGTTAGCTGGAATAAAGTAGGGAAGAAGAAGAACAGCTGCAGGGACTTAGGAGGACATAATTACACAACTACCTTCAATCAGAACTTTATTTCTGTTGTAGTGTCAGCAGATCCTGAGAGACTTAACACTTTCACAATATAGGAGTAAACTGGAAAATAAAATAAATAATGGTGAGAAAATTTAGTTGTGAAGTTTCGATTTAATTATCAGTTTATTAAAAATAACATTTGATGTTATTGGCGTCAGTTTTAAAGGAAATTAAACAGCCAAGAATTGCAAGTTTAAAAAAAATGAACTTAACTGATAAAACAATGGTCAGAGCAGCAGTGAAATTAATGAAATGGTTGTTTCACGGGGTCCCAACATGAAAATAGATAAAGAAATTCAGGTTTTTTATTTTTCAAAAAAAGCTTTATTCATTTTTTTTCTCAATTCCCCAAGAGCACAAAGTTCTTTTTTTATTATATTAGCTTAATTCCTTTTATAAAATGATTAGACAAACTTTGATATCATCAAATGAGTGGAAGAGGACAATGTGTTTTTTTTTCTATATGGATAATTTAAGAGTTTCAAGTAGAAAAAGATTTAATCCATAAATCTTAAAATGTGTTTTGGAATGAAAGAGGCAACCATATACAAACTATTTGTTAAAAGGTGGCAGGATTTCTCAAACATTAGACTCTTCAGATTCAAATTAGCACAAAAATACTGAGAAACCAGGATAGAAGAGCCCCAGTTCAAAATGCAGCGGTTCGTCAAATATGGTGTCAAAGGTGTGGAGGTGGATCAGAGAGTTAGAGGAGACTCTGTAAAAGTACAGAATGCCACCAGGATAGTCTACATACACTGCTACTTGATGAGAGACAAAGGATGTGGAAGAACGCGAGAAGGAAGTAAAGGAGGGGGCTGTGGAGGAAGACAGGGAGGAAGAGGAGATAAATGTTTGTGTGTTATTGTGCCAAACATAATAACCATCATTAGAGCATCTCGGACTCCAGGACTGATCGTTGCATCCAAATCAACAGTGTTCTCATCTTTTGATTGTTCTGTAACTTTCTGATATATCAACTCTTCCTCTCCACTTCCTCCAGTAGCAGTGACCAGTCAGAGCATTTTGACACAGCAGCTGAGGTCAGTAATCAAACCCGTCTGGATGATCAGGATATGACTGAACCTCTTCAACATATTCCCCCTTCTTGTTGTTTTCAGACAGTCAGAGGTGTGTGTTCACTGTGTTTCTGTCGATGGTGATCTGGCAGGAATCTAACCAGCTGCTTTTATTGATCATTTATTGATGAGGAATCCTGAATGAGCAATGGGCCACTTTGAAGATAGTTAAATATGAGCTGCTCTGTTGTCATGACTGACAAACGTACACTTCCTTAGACCCGGTGTCAACCACTGGACTCCAGCAGGTTTAACCCCGAGAGAAGGAGGAGTTCGACCATCAATCTCTATAAGCATGCACATGTTGTCCTGCTTTGAGAAAACAAAAATCCAACATTTGAAAACATACAAGTAAAGAAGAGCTGACAATAGACAGAAACCTGTACTATACTGAGTAAAGTGAGGCAGCCCCCATTTTGGATGACATGTCCCCGGTAAAACTCGTCCCCAGACATTGTACGGGTTGTGCATGCTGTGGTCTTCATGCTGTTTGGATTCAAAATCAGATTGTGCATGTGCATGGATAGGTAAAAGATTTTCTGGTAAGTTAATTTTTTCCCATTTTATGGAGAGGGAACAGATTATTTTAGGTGCCTAAAATATCAATTCGCTCCTCTCCTCCTCCCATAACTTTGGGGAATAAAGAGCAACTGTTTCCAAATTCTCAAATATTGTTATGTGTGATAGCATGTAGTAGCCTATACTAGAAATGTCCTTAATCCAGTATTCCGTCATATTTTACATTAGGACAGGATTTACCAGAAAGTCTACACTCTTATCTTTTCAGGAAGTCTTTTTGTGCCTTGCTATCAGCCAGCTACCATCCTCTTACACCAGCAAAGGAAAATTACAGATACACACTTCGTGTTGGAAAATTGTGTTTGGTGACTGACTTTTATTTCTGTCAAGCTGAAGTGACAAAAGTTGAAGTTGAAGATTCTCTTGGCATTTAAAATAACACAAAACACCGTAAAAAGACCTCTTTTATTTAATTGCTTTACAATTTTGTAAACAACAGCTGATGATTAAACTAAATGTTACAACCTTGACATGATTATCTGAGTTCTTTTAACCGAGAAATCGATCCGAAGCGCCGTGAAAATGATCACATCCGCCTCTCTGGCTGCAATGCGCGCTCCCGACACAGGGGAAAAGAATTTCACACAAGAACAATGTGGACCAAACTCCTGCTCCGCTTGTACAGAGACTAGATAGCCCCTAGTAAAGAGCTCCAGCTCCATACTCCTGAAGCGCCTCCACAGGGCGGCACCAGGGACATGGTTGAATGGCTTCTCCAGGTCCACAAAACACATGTGGATCGGTTGGCACTCGGAGAAACTTACCAAAATTGAATACTTACAAAAACCCAATACTTCCCAAGTTTTGTCCTGTTATGCACTTGGTTATTTTACAATAAACAATTCTAAAAAAACAAAACACGTAAACTGTATTATTGTAATACCAGTACGAGTGCAAAGGTTCAAGGGTTGAGAATATTAAAATATAATAGTAAATAGAAATTACTGCCTATAGACATTGGTAAAGTAGGCAGGGATCTAGTTATTTTTTGCCTGGTTTGTTTAATGCTAGAGCAGATAGAGTTGGATTTTTTTAAATAAGATTGTCTTTTAAAGAGGCTGGGCTCTGTATTTACAGTGGGAGGCCACCTCAGTGATAACAGCAGAG
>JAUZNJ010026830.1:0-16657 GCA_034780135.1 Jordanella pulchra | reverse complement strand
AGCTCCAAGACCAGAAACAGTACTGACCCAAAAGAATCTGAAGCTCCAAGACCAGAACCAGTACTGACCCAAAGGAACATGGAGCTCCAAGACCAGAACCAGTACTGACCCAAGAGAATGTGAAGCTCCAAGACCAGAACCAGTACTGACCCAAAAGAACATGGAGCTCCAAGACCAGGATCAGTGCTGACCCAAAAGAACTCGGAGCTCCAAGACCAGGATCAGTGCTGACCCAAAAGAATGTGGAGCTCCAAGACCAGAACCAGTACTGACCCAAAAGAACGTGAAACCAGTCTTACATTTAACTAAGGAGACTAAAGCGGACCTTCCAGAAAGGTCTGTGTCTTTGTACTTCTGCAGAAGACACCAAAATCTAAGTTATAACCCATTAGTTTAGAGTTGCCTTACACTGGACTATTTGAACTATGTGAAATGTCAATTCCAGCCTGTAGTCGACTTTTCATTGCTTTCTGTTATTATGACAATGCAATGTAGGTAAATCATATAAAGCAATTTGAAATGCTGTGTTGTTGCACAAATCAACTACAATTTCCTTGCCTATTTAAAGTCAATATCAAATAACACTATTCTAAAATCCCTGGGATTTTTGTGAAAAAAAGGCAGATTTTAAATCATTCGAGAACATTTTACACTTGTAATGTAACATACTGTCTTACCTAAATTCAATGTATATTAACATAAATCATTTAGAATGTAAAATACAAATGTGTTACTGAGATAGAATGTAGATTTGTTTTTAATGTATTTACTGTATTATCGCATTGAGCATTTTATTGCAAATCTTGACTTGGAAAAACTGTGATGGCCAGTTGGAAATGTTTCTCTTCTTGCAAAGCTTTTCTGTAGATGATTTTGTTTTGTCCTTTGTTTAATTTTTGGTGTCACACTTAACATTCATTCTGGTTCTTTGATATTGATTCATTTTAAACATCCAATAACATCAAAAAAAGATAACAACCATTAAATAGGATACTTTCAGTACAATGTTTTCTAATAAATAAGATCATTCTTTTTGTGATGTACAGTTGGGTTGGTTTAGTACCAAACTAATTCTTTGGTTCAGCAAGTTAAAAAGAAGTTCAACCTTGGCTTCATCAGACCACAAAAAAATCCAAAATATATTTAGAAGTCCTTAATTTTAAGTTAGATGGTTTATTTTTCATATGAGCAGACCTGTCAAACCATCCTGTGACATAGCCCAGACCTACAACGAATAACAGACATGTATAAAAACCCCTGACACAGGGGTGTCAGGGGTTTCAAACCGAACACTCTTAGAAAAATAATAATTAATTCCAAAGTCAGAAAAACAACTAAAGCTAAGCTAAAACTATCCACCAAGAAACCAGGAAACAACTAGTAAATAACTACTAAACATAAATGCAATTTTTGAATTGCTATTCATTCCAAAGAAAGCAGTCTCATCAATATCCAGATGACGAAGAACACAAATCACACTAAACAATAGACTCCAATGATCAACTGACAGCATTGGGTAGGTCATTGAGCTACAGGTGGTACTAGTGTGAGCTGCTAGAATTGATTAAGTCTCCTGGATAGGTGTTGAAACATTTTCAAGGAAACTAAGGGAGTCCGGTCTGATTTAAGCCTGTTTCATGGTTGCCATGAACCAGATGAGTCACAATTTGCACAGGCAATATAGGAGATTATTGTTATATGTACAACACAGCCAAACTTTCCAGACATTTCAGCAGGTCTTTTATTGCTGCTGTGAGTCCCCTGGCAGCACTTAACCATCTTATTCTTATCTTTTAAGGCTATGTCGGAGGCCTCCACCGTTACCTGTGGGCTCCTCCGCTCCACTCTAGATGTCCTCCCAGAGCAGGTGGATCTGAACCTCCTCCGCACACCAGCAAGCTGTTTCCCCCTCATCAGCCGGAGCATAAGAAGAGCTGACTCACCACCCTCCGACACCAGAGTGTCCGTTTATGTGGTAACTCCAGCCCTCTGAGTCCTCAGTTTAATGCGCAGATCTTTTCTGAGTCCGACTGATCGACTCTGTCTTCCATCTCCTTAGGAGTTCTCCAGCTCAGGGTTCCCACCCGTACAACTGATCCTCTGGTTTGGAGCATTCCCTGACAGATCCCCACCCTGCTGCTCTCCCTGTTGCTCCCTGCGTCGAAGTTTCCTAGTTGCAGGCTCTTGGCTGTTTCTCCACTTTCTGGCTGCCCCCCCCCAATCGGACTTTGTAAATAAAATAGTGCTGCATCTACTTCCTATGGTGTTTCTGCATGTCGGTCAGACGAACTGCTAAAACCTTGACAGACTATGGTCAAAATCTATCTTTTAAGACTATGACTAAGTTATTAGTCATAGTGCTGTAAAGTCAATTGATGATGGCTGGGCTCAATGCATTACATAAGGCTTAGAAATCCTGTCCTTCTTCTGAATAATAGTACAATTCCTCTGATGATTAGGTAGCTTTCTACAGGCCATGGCAACCAAAAGAATGTACCGCTACAATGTCTTCAATTCAACTTTTTTGCTTTGCATTAAGGTGTACAGGTTATTAGTCACATTGATGGAAGAAGAAAATCTTAGATAGTGAATAGTTTTCAGTTTATTAGGTTGTTTGGATGTCTTCCAGCCATTAGTATTTTTAGACAGACTTGTTTTAAAGAGACAGTGCATACAGGCTCCTCTACACCGCATTGAGGATCCAGACACACTGCTATTACTGTGATCTTACTAAACTCAGGAAGACGTCTCTCAAGTTACAGGTTTACATGATCGCAAAGGGAGTCCGGAGAAGGATCTTAAAAAGGATCTTAAAAAAAGGCAATTTGAGAACCAATAATAGATTTGTTTACCTTTTGTCCAGGTGAAGCTTGGCCTGGAGACAGCCCTGAGTCCCCTTTAGAACCCTGCAATAGAAACAAGGGACCACAGTAAGCATTTTCTGACTACCTCTGTAAAGAATCAGAGACCAAAAGGAGCACACCTTCAATAAATCTTTTCTGCAGTCTGATGTCATTTAAGCTGGTGCAAATTTCCACCATGCGATCTATTCCTCTGTTACTGGATAAATTTTTTTTAACTGTAACCAATTTCTAATTTCTCTGCCTGCAGCGTGACTTGTTTCATATACCCCTGATTGCATGGTGCATCCTCTCTGTGGAAGTCATTTAGAAATACTGTTACCACAAACATCTGTTTAGGGATACCCACATCCTTGCTGAGTTGTATATATATCTTGCCCCACACTGGAAGAAAGCTCACCAGATCTGTTTCCTTCTTTTTTTTTCCTATTTGTTTTATCAGCTGTGTGGCTTTAGAGCTAAGACTGCATTCATACACAGTGGCAAAAATGAAGGGTAACCACGATTCTGTCTGGAGGGTTTAGAAACCATCCCATGAGCAAACTTTTTGTCCTTTCCTGTCACATTTTGACAACACATTGCCTCCTTATCCTGATTGCTGACAACATCTGGCTGTGTTTGGGTTTATTCCACATGCACACGCTGTCTTCTCCTCGGGGAGTAGGGTGTCGATCTTGTCAGTCACCATGATTGAAGACATTTGCACTGCTAACAACTAATATAACCATAGTTGTGAGGACCCACTGGCATTCATATATTAGAATATCTCTGTTTCAGTATTGTCAATTCAAATAAGTGCATTGCCTCTTCAGCATACCATCATGTGATGCAGAACCATTATAATCACACATCAATTTAACTAAGTTATGTTACAACAGGAAAACACCTTTAAATGTGGAGCAGGTTTTAAGGCAAAGAACGTAGAACCACTGCAATGAATAACACATGACACAAAATGGAGCTCTGCACAGTTCCATGAAAAAATACAGCAAGACAAAAACTGAAAGAAGAAATAAGCTATGGAGCGTTTAAAACCAGATGGTCACGTTAACTGTGTAAAAATACAAACAATGCTTTTTTAACTGCCTGATCTTAAAAATATGAGACAGTTAACCACTAAGCTTAACTGCAGTTAATTCCATTTGCAATAAGACATAATAATCAAAGACATTTTTACAATTTGGGAAAATCTGATTAATGAAAAGTCACACTTCAAACATTCCCTTTGTCTGTGACATCATAAGAAAATCCAAAGAAATCAGACTAGATATCAGGAAGGGAAGTCTGGACCTCCACGAGCACAGCCAAACTATTCCATACAAATGGCTGGGAAAGGCCTGTTCAACTGAACAGATAATCATATTCAACTGTAAACTGTGGAAATGCCTGCCAAACATACCCCCTAGTCTCTGCTCCAACTTGCACAAAATGGCTGATCATCACGCTAACAAAAAGCAAATAATGGGTAAAGGCCTGTGAAGTGGATTACTTTTTTTTATTCATAATTCACAAACACTAAATGCAAAAACTGAAAGTATTTTTTTAACTGCTGATTTTATAGAAAGTGTTAACATTTAAAACCAGGAAAGCACACGGAGAGTGCAGACCTCTGCCAAGCAGCTTGTTTGTTTGTTTGTCTGTTTTCAAAATAACTTGAAAAGTGTCAGGCAGATTTTGCTCAAATTTTCACAGGATCAGTTATCAGGATCATCACCAAAATTTTTAAATCCGGACGACAATTTTCAAATTATCTTGTAAACAGCAACACAAACAAACAAACTCCAATGGAAACGGAGGTGGAGGTAATAACTTCTCTTGTCATTCTAACATTTGTCCGAGATAGAATTAAGAATGTAAACCCAGAATTACAGGAAAAGTTGGTCTTATTTAATATGAGAAAGGAAGGAAAGTAAAATCATGAAATAAGTTTGTATAATTCTGTGCAAGTTTTTTTCTTAAAACTTGGGAAGTCTTTGGATACTATTTCCTGTGCTGTCAGCCCCCAGTTTGATAAAAAAAAACGTCTTCCATGATCTTTCTCATTCTGTTGACAAAACTTACAATTAAAGTAAAGCCTACATTTTCCATGCATCTATGTCTGTGGGTTATAATTCCACATAATATAATGTAAGTTTACTCATGTTTGTACATGTTCAGCAAAGAAAGCTTCCAATTATAAAGGAAACGGCTCAATGAGAACCTGCCAACGTTCTTGCACAGACATTCAGTGAACTCTCCCTTTCTCGTTCTACAGAGCAGTTCTCACCTTTGGACCAGGTGGTCCAGGTTGTCCAGGTTTTCCTTGTGGACCAGGTGGACCCTAGAACAAAATGCAAAAAGATAAGACGCGTCAACTCTTTTAATTTGAAGACATTATTTAGAGGCAACAAACACATGGAAGGTAAGGATTTAGCTCAGTTCTAATAAAAAGCGCACTTGTTTGCTTTTAATAAAGAACACAGTTATATACTATCTTGTCTCTGTAAAAGTTTTAAGATTTTTTCTGTGATGCAGTTCTTTCATATCAAAGGCTTTTTAGAAAGATGTTACAGACATACAGGATCAACTAGAGTTCTCTTTGGCTTTATGGAGCATTCAGTAGCACAGCACTCCCTCTCCCCCATGCACTATGTTTCAGCAGGAGGAAAGAAGACTAAGAAGGCTATGATACTTTTTACTCACACATAAAAAAGACAAATTCAGCTTAAATTCAGTTAAGAAATAATCTTAGATCCTAAAAACAGAGAACACCAGTGGAGAACCCTCAGAAGCACCACCCATCACTCTTTGAAATGTAAACTACAGTTATCAAGAAATTTGTGGAATCTCTGTTTATGAAGTATGATGCTAAAAATTTTGTCAGCAACCTTCAACCCTCAGCTGCTAAAAACATCCATTTAAACCCGTCCAACTCTGGAGCAGACATGTTAAGGGGGTCTGTGCTCCATGTCTTCATTATGTCAGACCAAAACAATATTAAAGACCCCTGATGTAGACCAATCCAGGAGAATTTGAACATATTCAGTTCTATTGCATCTTTAATACCCATTTAAAAAAAAAAGATCATCTTTCATTCATTGCAAAGGCTTAATACCGAATCATTCTTACAATCACATATCAAAGAGAGCTGCAGCATGCTTCCTATCTTTTCACAACAATTTGATCTCAAGCTACACTCTGCTTCCACTTTATGATGTAGCCTCTGGGGTTTAAAGTAGACTTTATTGGAGCCAAGCCAAGCTTTTTCTTTTTTCTGCCTCTTAGTAGGAGACATATTTAGCTGTATACTGACCGTCTCTGGCTAACAGTGTATCATCCCCTTTGTCTTCAAACATGCTTGTCATGATTTTAAAACCTACACGCATAAAACTAACTTGAGATTCTCTGAAAATATGCAGCATCCAGTTACTTGCAGCAGACTGATAGATTATTTTTTTGAAACAATATGATAGAATTTGGGCCACTAACACTACTCCTGAACCAAGTGTTCAGTGCAGCTCTTTGCTACTGTAATGTTTGCATTAGAAAAATGTTGGTCTTTCCTTGTGCAATGTAGATTTACAATAAATTCTTTGTGATAATTCATCCATAAAGACGCTGATATTTAACATAAAGTGAATTTATTAATGGCTTTTATTCACTTCTCCACTTAACCAATCCATTCCAGGAAATGTGCAGTGTTTGGTTTGGAGGAGCCCCCAGGGGCTAACAGCATTATTCCAGCATTGCATCATGACAACCTTGGCAGTTGCTTAAAGAGAAGCATAAAGATCAGAGTGAAGATGTACATATTTAACCAAAAAGCAGCTGCTGGTTGCAGCTGGTACAGTATAGTTGATCCTATGTTGATACTAAGAGCACACATTATGTGGATTACCTCATCTTAATGTGCACCTCCAAAGCGTGTTTCCAAGGTGAAGCAATGTTAACAACAGGAGCATTTATCAGCAAGTCTTTATTTAAAAAACTACTGTTGTGTTTAGTAGGCCAATTTTAAAACATACTAAGGTAATAAACGCTAAAATACAATCTTAAATGCTTGTGGGATAGTAAGGTTTTGTCCTTATAGTTACTTGCATCCGCATGTTTAGAATTCTTCCTGCAAAATAAGCAGCTGGGAGAACAGCCCCTCCTTAGAAAATAAAAAAAGCAACAAACAAAAAAAATATCTGATCTGATTGGTCTAACTTGTCAGCTTGGATCTGCAGACTGCTGAAATTCAAAATACCAGCAAGTCTGCAATATTCAGTGTGCAACTGAACAGTAGGAAAAAGTTTCTAAATTTTTCCAGCTTATCAGAAATGCAACAATGCTGTTAGAATAAAACATTTTGAGTGTATCATATTTAATCAAAAAGTACACTATAAATGTCTATCTTTGGTCATTTTAACTGCATACAGGAACAAAATGAAACCTTCATCCAGCACCTTTTGATTCCATAGTAGAGAAAAAAGACAGGTATGCCAGTAAGAATATCCCTCTTCTTTGATTTACATCTATTCTACACATCATTGCCAGTTTGCAATCATAACATGAACGACTCACCCTTGAACCTCTCTTTCCAGGAGGACCAGGTAAACCTGGAGGACCAGGAGGACCCTAAAGCAGGAAAACACAGGGATTGGGAAAGATTGAGAATGTTGGAAAGAAACATCAATGGAGAAATGGGAGTGAACGGAAAAAAAGAAAGATGAGGCAGTCTGTTAATGGCAAGCGATAACATGTAGTCTAACAACCCAGGACTCCTCTGTTATGAGCATGTTCCACACAAACGTTAGAATCCTTCATTTAAAAAAGATCTCAGAAAGTAAGGTAGACACTAATGACACAATGAGATTAACAGTACATTTTACAAATTTACAAAATTATTTAAAATTTATTTAAAAATATTTATAAAATTTTTAATCTGAGAAGGATCAAATTAATATTTTTAAATTAATAAGTTTTTCTAAGTTTTGTTTTAATTACAGTAGTAATTAAAACAAAACTGTAATGGGTTGTGCTTTCAGCAATGGCATGTTTAAGAACCATTACCCTAGGCAGCAACTTGATTCGAATAACAAATTATGAATACAGTTGTTTTAATAATCAATTAATCCCAATTAAGCCATTTAATTGTTTCAGCCCTACATTGAAAGCATATACAAGCCAATCTTTTCAGATCATTTTGTGCAAAAGAGCACAAAAAATCTTTGGAATTGGTCAATCTCATAAAATCCCAGAGAAGTATATTGATGTTGGTGGTTATAGTAGGACAAGCCAAAACTGTTTTATGTTACCAGGTACTCTGTGTATTAAGTGATAGTTATACCTGTGATGTTACTGGAAATCCCCATAAAAATTCCCAAGCACTAAAATAATGTAGATTTTTCAGACTGTGATGATAAATGTTAACACATTATCACTCTAAATTACAAAAATGTTGCAAGAATTTGTCTTTCTAATACTGTGCATACCCTCAACTGTAATGAAAAAAGGAACGATCGGACTTAGAATTATCCAAATAATAATTTATATAAGAATCGTATCTTACAGCACTTTACATTGTCTTGCCACCGAAATGTGCTATAAAAAAAGTTGCCTTGCTTTGGCTTTAATTCACACCCTGAAAAAAAGGACTAAAGAAGGTTGTTTTTATACAGATTTTAACATTCTGTGTTTAACATTTTGCAGTAGCAAGGAATCAAACAAGTTACACTTGTGCGTTGATATTCTTTACTCAGTGTGGTAAATGATCACTAAGGGGTCGTTAGTGAAGAAACATCTGTTTGTTCCCCTAAACTCCCACATCAGAGAAATGGAAACAGTCAGGAATTTACCACGCCTACATCAAAACAGTGCAGGCCAGAAAAACAGAAACAACCACATACTTGAATGAAAACTATTCTATTTCTTTTCATTATTATTCAGAAATTGTTAATTCTTCCAGTTTGCTGCATTTCCAATTATGTTAAGAAATAACATAAGGATATATAAAGATTCATAAATGTGACATTACTGGTGTGTAACATTGAAAGTATGATCTAACTAACCAACAAATGAACTACATGGTACTTTCTCATTACCAACATTACAAGAGCTAGGGTGACAACACTTACTGGAGTGATATAGACAGATATATTTGCGAAACCGAATGCAACATTTTTGCAAGATATCCCCTTTGCGAATTCCATCATTATAACTGTTCTAAAACGCCATTAATATCCTAGAAACCACAAGATCAAATTCTTCCCATAGACTACAAAGCTATGGAACCACAAAATAACTTATTCGACAAAAACACACTCCTGTAGAACTGAAAGTTTAGAATTTCTTTAAAGTTTGCAGTTTCTAGTTAGCTGAGTCTGCATAGTATCGAGACTTGATAAAAATGAAAATAGCATTACTGGTAAGAATTTAATGTTCCTAGAAACAACAGTTTCGTGTTATGGCACATTCAAACGGAAAGGAAAACCTACAAAAATATCACCAGATTCCCTAGATATAGAACCAGTATCTAGGGACCCAAAATATACCACCTCCACTTCTGGATAACAATCGCTTTCAGTGGAGTAGTACAGCAGTAGTTTGGAAAGCCCGCTTTTGAAACAGACTCAGAGCACTAAAGGTGGTAGAGAGGCTATGGCTGGCTAGGAGGAGGACAGTGGTACATCAAGGAATTACAAAAAGCAGTTCACTAAAAAGTGAATTTCCAAACATGCCCCCTGTAGTCTAACCAAACTTAATTTTAATGAACAAGTTTAACTTCTATAACAATAAACATGCAATGGACTGCAAACTACAACTGTTCTCGTCGGAGAACGTTGCTTTGAAAGTGTAAAATGCCTCTACATCACCATGCTCTAAACATGACCACCCAGAGGCAAACATTAACCTTCAGATGACCAAATATTCAAAATATGCCTGCAGCTAAACTGTCAGAGTAGCTAAGATATAATCAATAATATTAAAAGACAAACAAGCTACAGGGCCAATATAAGTATTTTTTTCAAAATGGTCATCTTATTACTACCCAACCCAAAACATCAGCTACTTTAAGTATGATGACGTACAGCACAACAGGCATGCATTTCCTGTAGGCCTGAAACACCCTATGTTATTAACTGGGATTAATTGATTAATGGAATAATCTGTTAATTTACCAACATAGAGCCTGTGGATGCCAGGAACTCTTTTTAAACCATAGAGCGTGTTCAAGACCCTGTCCTGATAAAATAACACAACCCATCAGTGAACCAGATAGAACACTATGAACCAATCTGATGATGATCTATGTAAAGTGCCTTGAGATGACATATGTTTTGAATTGGCACTAAACTGAACTGAACATAATTAAAACTTAATTTTAATCTGTTTTTTCGTGACAATTGCATTTTATATAGGTTTGAAAAATATAATTACTAAAATAAAAATTAAATATCAGTTCAATTTACATGAATTTTAGGTGAACCTCAAAGGACATAACTAATGTCCCTTCATACGATACATTGAAGAGGATCGCAGTTTAAAAAACACTTGGTGACCCCTTCTCTAGAGAGTCAAGCTGATTATTTTCTCAGGGCTCTACAAGGTTTATGCTCAACATCTGACTTAAATTAAATCAAATCAATATCATGGTAGTTGTCAAACAGCCACTAAGCTAAATGGCACTGTAGCAAGCCATTTGTAATTTCATGAACCATGAACCATGCTAAATGAAATAAAAATATTTAATGTATCCTGTGCATATTCTAAGAAGCAATATTAGAATAAGCACTGGAAGGCCTCAAATCAGTTCAGATTGTTGGGGCACTTTGCATGGAAAAAATAAGCTCTGCAGAGTAACATAAATGATAAATCTTACATCAATCACTTACCGGAGGACCTGGCTCTCCTTTGGGACCACGGAAACCATCTTCATACTCATACAATATGTCTGGCTCCTCATATCCGTAATCATATCCTCCATAGTCTATGTCTTCATAGCTGCCATCTAAAGCATGATGTTCTGCAGAGTCCACCTGGTGTTCCCTGTACAAAGTGGTACCATTGGCTTTTAGGTATGACTGTAGAACCCGGTGTGTCTGTTGAGGCCTGAGGCCAGAGTCCCTAAAGTTGTTTGTGAGTCCTTCTATTACTTGGGTTTGCATGATTGGAGATTTAAGAGCAGTAGAATCCTCTAGATGTAGATTTTTAGAGGTTCTTTCTTCCATTGTACTTTCCTCTGTGTGATCCGTGTCTGCCTTGGGTTGTCTGTAGTTGGCCAACATGCTTTTTGCTGTACTGAATGTTCTACTGTGGGCAAGGCCTTGTGCTTGTCTGCTTAGAGTTGCCTGTGTTGGGCTGTTAGTCTCAAACAAAAGGGGAGGGGAGGTTGAAGGTTTCAGTAGATATAGCTCTGGTCTTGGGCTCAGAGTTGAGGACTGAATGTTACCTTGACTACTTGGCAACAACTGATCTGCTGTTGTAACTTTGTTCGAAAGGTGATGGGTAGCTGGTAATCCTACAAGGGGCATTGCTGAAGGGTTAGAAGGGCTGTCATTAGCTTCTAAGTCCAAACCAGAACCAAGAAAAGGCGATCGATAAGTGTCGGCCAGCCGGCACTGTTTTTTAAGGTAGCTGCAGTAGTTTGCAGCAGCCTGAGCTGAAGGATAGATGTCTAACTGGCAGACCCGACCAAGAAATGGAACTGCCTTTGAGTTCATCCTACCCAAAGTGAAGAGATTCCCAGATTCTCCCAGTCTCTGAGATCTCCCCAAAGTCTGCTGTCGCTGCTTAACTGCTCCACAGTCCTCATAGAAGGACACTGACCGTGCTTGGACACCAACAGCAAAAGCGTGCTGCTGTCCATCCTGCCACTTGTGGTTGAAGTAGCTGGTGGATTTCTCTGCAGTGTAGACTACTACCTTCTGTGACAGCAGCTGAATGCCAAAACGCAGTCTATCCCAGCCATCTCTGACACTAAAAACAAAAGCATTGTTGGCTCGCCAGGAGCTCAGGCTAATCACAAAAGAAAACTCAACTCCAAATTCTGAATGGAACAGACTACTTGCTGGGATCTCATAGAGAGAGTTTGCATTGAACACCACCCCATATCCAGGAACTGGGATATTCAAAGGCAGAAGACAGTTGGTGGAAGTCGAATGCGGTGAGTTTGTCTCCCTGCAGGAATTCTCTGTTGTGCTTTGATTTGTAAGTCCCACCTGATAAAGAATATCCACTCCTGTTGAAAAAGAGGAAATTAGTCAGATTTAAATGATATGACTTAGTCACTTTTTTTATTTGAAGTGATTGTAAACCTATTCATAATCAGAAATTTCTTGGCAGGTAAGCTTCTTAAAAGAATTTTAAATACATTAGACTAATTGCAAAAGAAATTTAAGAAAAAGTTTGAACTCTTAGAACATGCAGATTGCAGTGTCAGATATTTCAAAAATTCCTTTAGAGTTCTCAAAAAAACCTCCTTTGCAGAATGTACTGTTGTTTTTAATGAGGGGGATCTTTGGGAACAAAGTTTTAGTGGAACCACAAGGCATGAGATTTCTAGAATTGAGGTACAACAACGTTTTACAAAAGTATGCTTTTAATACGATTCCTTTATCTAATAGTAATTCAGATGATACCATAGGAATGGTATCCAGACTTTCCTCTTCTGCCCTTGGAATGAAAGAAGAGGCCTACGACAGTAGCTACATATATGCGGTCAGACAAAGAGCATAAACAAAACAAAACAAAAAAAAACAGAGACAATGGTATTGAAATAAATGGAGTTCCATGATACGTCATGGTAAATCAATTTCAAGTGATGTTATACATAAAACGCATGTGTATTAAGCAGTCAAAAATAATCTTTTAACATAGAACTGTGCCACCCTCTGAAGTGCAAGAAAAATAGGTTAATACTCTGCACAATACTGGAATGAAACCACAATTTGGATGATAGTTATGTGGCATTCTGTTTTCATGTTATGCATTATAAATACAAATAAATAATTACATAGACAATGGAACACGTTTACTACTCACCATGTGTCATTATTTTTGCCCAAATATTTATAACTGCAATTTTTTTTATAAATCAGTAAGATCATCTTGATTATTCTATTTGTACATAAAAACTGTAAAATGCCAAAAATGTGATGTTTCTAATCAAGGTTAAACAACAATGACAATATGCTACTACTCCATGTCTGATTATGGGGATTGCCTTCTCATTATAGTTTAAAGATATCTAACAGCTTTTGTTAACAGTAGATTTGGGAGCTTAGGCTAGGACATGTCTTTTGTTACATATCTGGAAGCTGATTAACCATCGTGCTTTTAATAAAAGTTCCCAGAGCCACTCATGATGCACTTTCTGATCTTTTTCTCTAAAAGATAAATGGAGCTGCAGTCCAGATGAATAGAAATTATTTAAAATGCATGAGGCAGAGTAAAGGTTTGGGGAACTGGCTCTTAAAGTTTATCAAAACAATATGCAAGCAGGTCTTAATATAAAACTGCTTTGTCATTCCTTTTTGCCTTCATATGTAGGGATAATTTATTCTGCATTTGGTGAAGTTGAGGCACAGTTTGGCAAAAGACCAAAAACATTACATAATAACAGGTCTGCTGTTCAGTTCTTTCAATTTATTTCCAAATAAACTAAATACTTTTTTCTGACACGTCATTGATTAAAGCAGATAAATCCAACATGATGTAATTGATATAAAAAAAGTCTTTGTATGCTGCCGAGGTAGGAGACACAACAGAAACAAATAGTGTGAGAGAATGAGGATATGATCAAGAAGAACATTTTCAGCCCCGTAATGCTTTTAGTTATTTGTTGATTATTTTGCTGGATAACATCCAACAATAGTTTGTTTTAGTTTTCAAAACGCCTATGACACAACTCCTGAATAATTCCAGCCCATTCTTTTTGGCAACATGTTCAAGCATCCTGATATTTGATGGCTTTCTGGCATAGACTTGTATTTATAATTCTCACATATTTTCAGTTGGATTCAAGTCAAAGCTTTTTATAGGTCAGTTGGTAACATTCACTTCTGTCTCCTGTAGAACGTTTTGTCTCCAGTTTTCTCCAGTTTTTATGTATTTTGGGAGCTAATTGTCATTTTTAAAGACAACATGAAAGTGATGAAATGTGGTACTGTCTTTAGTTGGCATACTTTTGACTTGAAGATGTCTCCTCTGGTCTACTACCTTGTAGTACATTAATAATTTTAGTTATTTTTACTTCTTGACTTAGTTAAATCATTGACTAAGTTTCCTAAATACCTCTCTCACAAATTTTTTTTTCAAGGACTTTAGAATGGTTTTAACTTCTGCCCTACTCGTTCTGTGCTTCAGCTCCAAAAAAACAAATTTCTTCATGACAATTCCTGTACGGTGGAGCAATAGTTAGTGCCGTTGCCTTGCAGCAAGAAGGTTCTGAGTTCGATCCCGGCCTGGGGTCTTTCTTCATGGAGTTTGCATGTTCTCCCCATGTATGCGTGGGTTCTCTCCGGGTACTCCGGCTTCCTCCCTCAGTCCAAAAACATGACTGTCATGTTAATTGGCATCTCTACAATTGTCCCAAGGTTGTATGTCTATGTGTTGCCCTGTGACAGACTGGCATCCTGTCCTTGTGTACCCCGCCTTATGCCCATAGTCTGTCCAGAGATAGGCACCAGCCCAGCCGCAACACTGACAGATGAAGTGGGAGAAGATGGATGGATGGAGTTCTCACACCACATCTTGACAATGTCAATACAGTAAATACTTTTTGTTGAACTTTGTCCTTTGCGAGTATTGACCATTCTTTTTTCTAAAGTCTATGGTGACATTTTTCTGTTTAGTCATGACAAACTCTAACTAAAATGACTTTGACCTGTATACTCTTATTGTCACTCGAAAAATTAAAGGTGAGTTTGGGAGCTCTGAAATTTAGAAAGTAGAAATATTATATTTTAGAGAGATGAGATAGTCATTTTGCAGTTTTTGCTTTCTTAATCTAATTAGTGTATACAAATTAAAGATATCCAAATTAATTCCAGGATGTTCAAAGAAAAATTTTTTGTGCTTAACTTAACTGGTAATGTGAAGATGCATTTGGAGACAGATAAAAACAATCTAACAAGCGAAGAATTAAAAAAAATCTGTCTTTGCCATGTGCTCTTATTATGCTTTTGAAGATATTTGGTATCTCTACACTGTTTGATGAGGACAGAAAATAGTTCAGTCAGCTACTGTGATGGGAAGCAGCAGGTAAGTGAAAAAGAAAAAATGAACAGAAAAGAAACATTAAGAACAATGTTTTTCATATGGTTCACGGACAGTTTAGTCCCGGTAACACAAAGTATTTCTCCCAACAAATCAGTTACTAATGATTTCCAGGTATCCTTTGCCAGTTTACAATGTAGACTTTTTTTTTCTTTAAGACAAGCTGCCCATTCAGTTTGTGTGCAATCCCCAACCCTACATCATGATCGTTGATTTTTCTTGGAGTGGGCTTGTGTTATGGGGAGCAATATACATTGGACATAAATTTTACCAAAATAAAAATAAAGAAAAGCAGAATAAATCAAATGTGATACATTTTCTTGTAAAACTAAATGCCCAACCCTGGCAGTGAATGTCTTTTCATTACAATGTCATCAAAATCTGATAATCTTTTAGATAGTTTTGAACCAAATGAACAAGAATAGTGTCTAGTGTGAATAGTAATAATAAACATGATTTAAAAGGCACATACAAACTAGTAATGTGGCTCTCCAAATACTCTATATGTAGCATATGGTTCGGAGGTGTTGGTGTTTACCTTGAGCAGAGTAGTTGTCTTCTGCAGATGATACCGCTGAGCATACTGACAGGAGCAGGAGAAAGTTCCACCTAGTGAGGAAAACAATTATGTTAATGTAATAAATTGTCATGAAAGAACTGTGGGATCCTCTATCAGGACTGTTGTGCAAGTGACTATTTTACCTCTTGTAATACATTAAATGTGTGTCTGCTTATACCTTCCACTGACAAGGACAAGGCTTTGAAAATAAAAAAAGCATTTCTAAAAAGCACCTATTGTTAAAAGTGTAACTATGGAAAGAACAAAAACCTCTGAAACTTGATGGAAACCAGGAAAGAAAAAGCAATCGTGCTAAAAAGAGGACATCAATGTGATTAATGTTTTAATTTAGGCCAGCTGTCTTAATTTGTTTTAAACAAATCCTATTAGTTTTCTAGTATTATTAGTAGTTTCATTAATTTTCATGTCACTCAGAGATTTCCGTGGAACTAAATTCTGTTACTTTTAAAATGATCAGCGCAAACCATTGAACAACATGCAGAAAATACACCTCACTCTTCTCACTGATAGTATGATACTCAGCAGTATGTTCCATTTAGTATTTTACTGGAAGCCATGTTTTCTGTGGCACATTCAGAAACGTCTACGTTCATTCAGCATGCAAGATAGTACTGATTCAGTAACTAATAGGAGAGCTGAGGAGAGTGCAACAATATTTCTCCTTGTTATTCTTTTTTAAATAAAAGTGTTATTGAAGATGCTGGTTGTTGATATTTTGGCTTAATTAAATGAACTAAATTATTATTGACACAGTGTTTCAAATTGGAAAAACAGACAAAACAAATAGCGTCACTATTCCTCCTTCACTGGGTAGAGTGTCGTGCAGGTTGCCAAGTCAAGGCGCAACTAAATTCTAGATTAAGTGATTCATCCACGGTAAACAGTTGTGGAAGTACTTTGTGTTGGGATCCGGAGCCTGCCGCTCCATCTTTCCTCCAGCAGAGTGCGCCGTGGGTCTCCTGGGCTGGAGCCCTCT
>JAUZNJ010026819.1:0-16657 GCA_034780135.1 Jordanella pulchra | reverse complement strand
AAAAGTTTTAAAATATGTCATTCATTGAAGGTGCGCCTTATAATGCAGTGCGCCTTATAGTGCGGAAAATACGGTAATTTGGCTTTTTAGTAGTGATGAAGTCAAATGTTAGGAATATAATGAAAGCGCAGGATGTTATGTCAGAAGGGATTCTGACATAACATCCTGCAAGGGAGGTTATAAAAGGGGCTTCGTAAGGTGAGACACAACGATTGTCACCTGAAGCTATGCATGTAGCCACCAAATCCCTCTGGAGAAGAGTCTGGGCTCACTGGACTGAGTCAGACTAAACCATGCCAACATTTCTGAAAGCTGTACGTAGTGTCTTTTTCCTGCGATTTAAACAGAGTGTAACCCAGTGTCATTGAACCAGTCTGCTGAAGCAGATAACTACCCTTTTCTGGCCGACCCATGGAACAGCAAGGCCCAATTGCTGTTTTTCAGAGGAGCCGAGAGAAGCTGATGAGCCGAACTGTGAAGCTGCCAGACCATGCCATAATGGTTCCGTTGCCTGCCATCACCTCCTGCCTCATGTCACCAGGAGCCACAGCTAACGGCTAACTGCCGTAACAATCGGCAGCAAAAGAGACCGACTGAATGCTACAGTGGACTCATTTGCATCTTTGGCTTCAAGCTACCTCGTGTACGCCCACATTAGTAGGCCACATTGTGAGCCTAACTTGCTTTGTTTCAGACGCAACTGACTGACCCGGAACTCCTGGAACCAGCCAAGCCAACCCATTTTCTTTCAGCTTTATTACAATTAATGCATTTCTGAGTCATTGATTTTCACTGTAAAACCAAACAAAACTTTACTGTTCTGACTGCATTCAATATCTCGATGCAATCAGCTGGTATTCCTCAGATAGAAAACTTTGAACCAATGTGACTTTATGATTTTGATTGAATTGCCTCTGTAAAGTGCCTTGAGATGACACCTGTTGTGAATTGGCACTATATAAATAAAAATTAGTTGAATTATTTGAATTGAATCTCTCCGTTAGGGTTTCTTCACATTTACCTGCTGCTTGTTTTAAAGGACATTTAATAAATGCATTAAGAATTAAAGCTTGAACCTTACTCACAGACTCTTGAACGAATTCCTAAAACCCCTTTCGACCTTTTATTTCCTTTATTTACTTTTGATTATTTTCAGTAGTGTTTAGAGTTTTGTAGTGATTATTAGCTAATAAAGGTACCATTGTTTTAATCTGTGGTCGTTTGTGGTTATTTTATACAGTGAACAATTTATCACTCAGGCCAGATTCTGCTTTTTTGTTTAACTGTTGAATAAACAGAGACTTGGTTGGTAATTGATAACTCTGCTGATAGCCATAGTCTAAATTACTAAATAGGTGAAAGGCAACTACATCTTAACAGCCAAATCTAGGAGCCCCACTTTGAGTAATAGGCTAAGAATCCTGCCATTAAGCAGATTACAGTTATAATAATTTAACAAATTAAATGTTTATTAATGTTACCCTGGATTCTGAATAACCTATTAATTAGCTACATCCTCTTTTAGTCACTTGATGTATTCATAAGATTCACAGCATCAATCAAGTATTGATTTTTGCCAAAGTCTGATAAAATTTGCATAGAAAATGTAATCAATAGCTTAGAATTTGTTGATAATAATTATACATAGCTGAAGAATATTGCACCATCATCTTTGACTACTGTATTCAAAAGGACACAAAAGTAGTTAGCATTATGCATTTTACTTGTATATTAACAGCTATTGTCAGGGTTTAGAAGTGAGTAAAACATGCAAAGATGACCGTTGCTCATTCTACTTGCTGTTTTTTATTGGGATTGAACACCATCGATATGCTTTTCAGAGGAAGAGGGAAGAAAAAGTAACCATATAAAGAAAATTAAGTAATAACTGGAAGAAAACAGGGGTCTACACCAGCTTAGCTTTAACCAGGTGCATACAATTCACGAGGGAACGGGGCTCCAAAACTCTGAGAATAATTATATCTAGGGATGCACTAATTGCAGCTTCCTGGACTATCACCGATTCCTGATCTTTAAAAAGCCCAGCATGCTGTTTCCAATTTTGATCGATACCCAATATTGTTAAACAAATGCAGTCAATTCTTATAAGATCACAAAACCCTTAAATATTTTAATCTTATATTATTAATAGGCATTAATCAGTACCCGTGAAATTAAAGACTTCTGAAATTACTGCTCTTAAAGATAAATCAGCATTTATAGCAGTGATATTCACACATTTGCAGAGGTAGGTAAGATCTGTGGAAAAGATCGGTTTCACATCTAGGTATCGGCCAATCACCGATCAAAATCAAAGAAATCCAGGGAAATAAATCAGTCTGCCCATAAATTGGTGCACCCCTAATTATGTCTAAATGATATATCACCCCCCTCGCAGAAAAATCAGCTAAAATAAATTAATATGATAGAGAAAATATAAGCTTAAACCTTATTGCAATAAATAATCAAACAATTATATATCATTCTGTACCTCATTACCTGACAGAGGGTGCTGACAAAGTAACATTTATAATACTTCATAGTTATGTTCTTTACTATGTGGCAACCGAGATCGCGTTTTGGTTGTTTGTAATTAACTTGGCTTACCACTAGATGGCAGTAAATCTTATACCCCTGGGATATAAACAACCTTACAATGGGGACTGAAATAGTAAATTCGCAGAGAAAACAGTTTTATGAAATATTCAAGTAGACATAGATTTTTGATCCAGGTGTAAACCCCATACTCTGCCAGTCCATGTTTAGGTTCATTCTCCAAAGATACAGGAGCCATTTAGGGATGATCTTCTGTTTTGATTTTTCCCAAAAAGTCATAAAATGCTAAATTTAAATCACTGCAAACACTTTTGCTCAAGTCAGCAGTGTTCTTGAGATAATGACCTATTTTTGGGAGCTAGCTTCACAATTAGCAGCTTTATGGTTAGTCTAATTTTCCACCTCAGAGACTTAACAACATTTTGTATTTATATGATGCATCTCTGAGTGATGTTTCCTTTAGTCTCACTGAAGAGCTCCTAAGGATGGATGGAGAAAAAGGAATAGATTCACACAGCCGATCCAGCGACACAAGACATGCTGGTCCATCAGAATAAGAGAGCATGCAGGAAGGCTGCTCTCACAGGTCATACAGGAAATGAGCTCATCCAACATGATTGCTGCTCCTCTTAACCCAATGACCTCACTCCTCCCCACCGCCCAACACGGAGCACAAAGCTGGACAGATGAAATGTCAGAAATGTGTTTAACATAGCAGTTGGGAAAATTGCAGCTCCAACGCACAACGGAAAAAAAAGTCTAATTTGCAATGAATTGCTTATCATGCTGAAGAGACGAGCTGCTCTGCCCTCTGAGAAACTAATCCTGCCCAACGTGTCCCCAATCCATCCTTTAGCGTCCACTCTGCAGAAGTCCAAATGTTGCAGGGATTTGTACTTTCAGTAATTGAGAATGTGTCAAACTTCCAAACGAGATTCATCTGTAATACAAGCTGACTGACTCCATTTCAAATAAATAAAAAACAGAATCATATCACATCCGCAAAGATGTGAATGGGATGATTAAAGGGTCAGAAATCTGCAGAAGACAATGTTTAGACCTTAAATATGCAGCTGGATGGAAAAATCTTCCTATCTGATTTAATTCTGCACAGTGTGACCCAAATCCATCTGATTTCTTCTCCAACATTTACTTCAGATGCAGAAACAAAAGTTCTTGACTGAGGCTTATATTCTGCTTAATTAGAGTCTCAGCAGAAAAGAAAAAACACAAGAAAAAACAAAGCAAAGACATAAAACCAGAGCAGCTGATTTCAAACAAAGGCTACATGTTTCAACAAAGGTGATATGTTGAGCTGAAGAAGCAGCACAAGCTGGACAGTAAGCCATTAAAGCTCTGAAATGTGTTTTCGTCACTCAATTTTGTGGCCATGTGAATGAGCTGCATAAAAAAACCATCTAAAATCTCATACCTCTATAGCTGCTCCTTTCTGTTATATATATTAACAGGGATTTTCCTTTAAAGTCCAAATTCAGAGATTGGAAGACCCAAACATGGCCGCTGCATTTGTAAAACACAGTAAAATCTGCACGTTCTGATGGATTGTCTTATTAAATGAGTGAGACACGCGATGCTGAACAGTTTCCATTGATGAAAGACAAGCTGCATAGTTTGAATGCAAAACAAGTCACTACCAGCTTGTTATCCAAAGTGACTTTCCTTTAAAGCCAGATCAGTGAGCTGTGATGTAGCAGGAGTTTCCATCCAGTTTGACATCCCATTTCTGTTTTTCTTGATCTGGGATGTTGGACATTTTCTGTCCAATAGACATCTTGATATGCTCTGTTTATTTTAGACAATGCGTTATTTGTAAAGATTTGATCAAAATCTTTAAAACAAGCCATTTGTGCACATATTAGCTGTTACTTCCACTGAGCAGTTCAGAAATCCGAAATCTAATACTTTTATGTTTTTTATGAACAAGCTGTGCTTAGGGGAATGTACATTATCATTGTACCTTTACTAATTGAATATAGTGCCTCAATAGAAGCACAAAGGTCTAAATAAGCTCACCATAAATTGGGTAATGCATTTTATGGTGAAAGTTTCTGCAATCATCAGAAAATTATCATCATTCCTTGTGCTTGTTCAATAAAAACTGAATATTAACTGTACAGAAAAAGACACCCAATCTGATGATTGCACAAACATTCACCATAAATTGAATTACAGTACTTCAAAAAAGTTGCCTATAACGAAAATTATGTTCAGAAACTTCTGCTTCTTGGTGCAGTCCTTTGTGATTGGCTAAAGGTAGCATTGCAAGGTTGGCTTTGATTGGATGAAACAGGCCCATCTGTGATTGGCTGGTGGTGCTCAACCTGATGGCACGAAAATCCCGCCATGTTTTAAGTTGTGAATGAGCAGAAATGGGGTCAAGCCCAAGCAGAGTGAGTCGAGAGAGCTTAACTCTGCAGCTTGTCAGAGTTGAGCGAGCATGTGTGAGATTCACATGCACAAAATAGACCTCTCTGCGCTCAACCAAGTGGCACAAAAATCACACATTATGGTGTCTGGTAAGATAGAATAAAGCCATCCACTCACTGCCACCTTGTACCACTGTGTAGAGCAGGGGTGTCAAACTGGTTCCAGAAAGGGCCGCGTGGCTAATGGCTTTCTTTCCAACCAAGCAGTAAAACACCAGACTCCATTCATCTCATCAAGTCTCATTCAGCCTTAACCTGATGACTTAATGAGATGACTATAGTCTGGTGTGCTATCATTGGTTAAAATGGCTGAAAATATACAGCAGAGGGATGAAAGCTTAGCATGATAGAAGCCATTTTGATGTTTTGTGTAGGTTCTCCTGTCACCATAAGGAGGAGTATATTGTGACACGTAAAAGTGGAGGCGCTTTGACACATCCAGCTCTGTTTGGTCATGATGTAATCTTTATGGTTTCATAACTGTAGAGGTTGCTTCTGGATCTTTCATCATAGATCCAGAAGCAAAACATCCAATGTAGTCTGTTTTATGCAGATCAATCTTTACTCAATTTAAATCGCCTAGTGTTGAGATGTTGACGGCCTCAGGAAGTGGATTCTCCCTTTTCCTATTTATCTCCTGGGCTGCAGGTTTCAGAGGAACCGGGGACACCACCAAGGTGAGTGGGATGGGAGATTGATCTGGTGACCTTTAGCCAGATGGCCCTGCAGGTAGACTGTAATTTGTAATTCCATTAAAATGCATGTTTCACTAGCGTGCTTTCTAATTACAACACGTGATCCTAAACAGGTTGAGATACAGTATGAGTAATGCTTTTATCATGTTCCGCATTTCCCTCCATCCTGACATGAGGTTCAAATTTCAGATTAGACCATCTAACAAGATCTGAACCAAAGATGTGAGCAATGAGTTGCAGTCAGTTCCTGGAGAAAAAGGAAGCTGAGAAACGATTAACTTTCAAAAAAGCAGCAGATGGATGGTGGGCCACTGAAAGAAGCACTAATTAAAACTAAGCAACATTTATTGTCCTGAAGTTTATTCAACAATTTCATATCTTATCAAAATGCCCTTCAGAGTATCAGAATTTCTGCATTTGTTCTTTATTGTGCAGCTTGTTCCCTTCAGGTTTGCTCTGCTGTTGGTGGATCTGCAGACAAACCTCTCTTAGCAGATGGTGAAACTAATCTACTGCACAGCTACTTTGGAACATGTTCAGCAGTTGACCAAATCTTGATTAATAATTCATATCAGACTGGTGAAGAATATTGATTTTTATTATTGGAGTCAAACACCTTAAAGACACCCAGCTGTCCCCAGGAGCTAAAAGGGCTTCTGATGAGGTTGGATTTTAGATTTATCATGCAATTTCTCAATGTTACACAATATCGAGGCTGTAAGGCTGAGCAATAGGGACTTAAAATATATTATGTTATTTGGTGGGGCTATCATAATAATCATAAAAGTGAGGATACAAAAACTCCATTACTTGTAGTCTTTTTTAGGTAATTGTATTGCTTTGACTGCACACCACAGCAATCAATGCCTTACAGTTACAAATAAACCAATATGCATATTTAAAACAGGCTTCTTCAGGACACAGACACAAAAACAAATATGATCAGTTCCATTCCACAGTAACCACATTTAATTATATTCTCCAAATCGTCAATTCTATATTAAAAAAAGAAAGAAAATGAAAATAGGTAAAAAAAAACATGATCAAAATTCACCCATTTTTGAGTAATTTATGCTAATTAAGATAATGATAAACTATAAATCAATAAAAAATTAATGCCAATCCCTATGAGGTTGTCATTAGTCATAACATTACCATTTAATTCATTACATTGGGTAATCTAGGAAGGGCTTATTGGTCTTTGGGAACCAAGGAACAAGTGACAGAAATGCCTTAAAGATGAGTGCTTGCTGCAGAGCAGGAAAGTCTGTGAATGTTTCAAATGTTTTTGGAGATTCTCAGTCTGGATGTTGAGAAGTTTTTTACTCACCAAGCTGAGGTGTGAGGGTGTGGCAGCATCCTTGGAATAAAGTCCTGCAGGTAAGAAACAAACAACTGATCAGCTAACTGCCTTTAACCAATATTTATTCTGTTAAATATGTAAAAAAATGTGACATTCTATGTTTTTCTGTCAAAAGATAAAATATTTCGGATTTTATGGTGTCAAGCTAAGAAGTGTAAAAGTCACTACGGGTAATTAGTTGGACTGAGAAAGAAAAGGACTTTGATTCAAACAAAAGCTAAACACAGCCGCAGTATTCATTTGTACTGATTTGACTTAACAGCACAGATATTCACCATCTGTCCATTGCCCTCCACCGTTTGCTCCACCCCACTGATTCCACTAACCAAACTGGTTTCCATTTCAGCTGAAACACAACCTGAGAACTTCTGAATAATTGCTGCAGACAGAAGAGCCATTTGTCAGCTAGTCTACTGTGCTTCAGCTGTAGGAGCCTCTGATGTTGGACAACAGTCAGCTGTTCAACAGTGAGACAACAGCAGACTGAATGACGGCAGAGGGGGATCCAGCAAAGCGGACTGGAATCTATGGAGCCTTTGGATCGGCTGTTATGCTCCTGATCTGCCGCGCACAGCGTGCCTGGGAGGGTTCTATGGGCTTCACTCGGGTTATTGTAGCCAAGTGGATGGATAAACAGTACAGGAAGGTGTGAGTGTGTGCACACGTGCGCCCTCTGACCTTTTAAAGCTGTGTGTGCGTGTGTGTGCTCTGGGAGCTATAATGAGGTCTGAGGGGAACAGGAGGCCTCCTGTCTGTCTCTGACCACCTTCACACACACACACATCATGTCCCACTATGCTTGAAAGGGTTGTCCATTGACTTAAATTCATTTCCCATTCAGTTCTATGGTCTGAACCAGACCTTCACCCAAACCATTACCAACAGCTTCCCAATCCTAAACAGAGCCTTAACTCAATTCATACCTTAGTCTGAAATCGAACCCCCAACTTAAGACTAAAACTGTTTCTCATGTGCATAAGCTGACTGGTTCTAACAAGAATATGCAAGTCCCCACAAAGCAGCATATTCTTGGAAAATTGGCCTTACATTGTCCTCAATACATAAAAAATAAATCACCACTGAACCCAAACGTTACTTATTTGATCTTTCTATTTTTACCCGGACTTTACATAGACTTTCATTTATTTCCATGGCCAAATCTTGACACAAAACTTAAAACTTAAGTCATAAACATGACACAAACCCCAAAACACCAAAGCCTGAAACAGACTTTGGAGCATCAAAGGAGCAGTCGACTCTCAGAGTGTAGTTGCTATATGTTGGCATTATGGGGCTTTTAATGTGAGAAATTCTAGAACATACATATAATAAAAGGTGGTGACACCCATCTTCCTGTCAGACACTACAGCACCATCATTAGACCGTCTAATTAGAGAAAAAAATCTGAACTGTAATATCAGGGCACATTATTAACATACGGCACCCAAAAACACACAGTAGGTCTGAACCATTACCGCCGTTACTGATGAATAATCGAAACATATATGTTGCCATGTGAGGAAGGCTTTAACCATGAAGGCTTGAGCCTTGACATAAATATTGTTAAAAAAAGGTAAGAAATTAACACATGCATAATGTACTTTTTATTATTTACAGCAAAGGGCAAAAAGAAAGAAATAACAGTTCCTTGTAAAGTGTAGTGGACTGGATCTCTGATATCAGATATCAAATTACCGATATCCAATTCCAATTGATTAGTCAATACCAGAGCAAATATCTGATCCAGGGATCAGATCGATGCATCTCTAATCAACACCATTAAAAGGGCATGAGTGAGAAAAAAAACAAAACGGTCTTAGTCTTGTTAAATGTAATCTGACCTAAATTAAGTGCCTGCTCTATTTGAAAATTGTGTTTCTTTAAATTGTAATTATATTGTAATTGCAGTTAACTGCCCAGCCCTAAGACACACACAGGAGGACCATGTTTTGACTCTCATTGACCTCCATTGTTTTTCCAGTCATTTTAAACCCTTTCTATGTCTCAAAACTGATACTAACCGTAACCTTAACTTACTTCTCACCTTTATCCTAAACCTAACTGTTACAGAAGAGGGGACTGAAACATGATCACACTTTAGCTAGCCTGAATTTGATAGTGAAATGCCAAAACAGGAGCGCGTACAGTATGCTGCTGGCTGTAAATCTATTAAATGAGGGGTTTTCCTAATACCCTGCAGGATGTTATTTCTGCAGCAGAATAAGGATGTGTATCTGGACTGAAACCAATCACTGAAAACATCTTTTGAACTGTGAATTTCATTTAGATAATATCGAAAGTTTGAAAGAAATCTTGACCAAACGAGTCACACATGGAGCAGAAGTTCGGCAAAGAGGAAGAACCATAAAATTATGGACAGAGCTCATAAGAAAAATGGCATTTTAGATTACTCCTGACATATTGTTGTCATGTTTAAAAAGAAGCTCTTTTAAGAAATCCTATATTTTTTCTAATCTGGATGATAAAATGATTAAAATAGATTGAAAATATTTAATATTTCTTTTGATAACCTTTGATCTTTTAAAAGTGGCAATGCATGGTTATGTGGTGTATAAATATAAATAACACAATAGAGAGGAAAAGCTCAGTTTCTCTCTCAGAAAGTGACAACTTCATTCTGAAGGTTAAGCTGAGCAATCAGCTTCACCAGAAGGAATGTTTCTGTTATTGATTGACATCAAGCAGTGACTCAGACAAGATGTTGGACAAATGAGCTGCCCTGCCCCTGTGTGGATGCAGCTCCATCTGACCAGACTGATGTCCATGGGGCAGCTGATAGCAGAATGACTCAGTAAGCAGCAGGACTTCATTGGTACATTTACTAATAAAGAAGTACTTAGAGGCAGAAAAACAATCAGCAAAAATTATTAGAAAGTCCAAATGTCCACTGACCCAGTGACCACAATCTACCTGAAAGCAGATTTATGCCAGATTTGCAAATAAAAGGAAAAGAATCCTAAAAAAAAACTTAATTTCCAACAAATAAGGTCTTTTCTGTCAAAAAAGTTTACCACACCCAACTTTTCTTCTTAAAGGAGTGAAAATCTCACATTATTACAGCTGTTGTACATAAATGGCTTTATTAAAATCTTTCCAGCAGCAGAGAAGTAGAGACTTTTTGATCTGATAGCAGATGTTCTTGCTGAATCAGCAGAATATCAAGCAAAGAGCAGAAACTGAGATGCTCTTTTTCTGGGTTTCTGAAATGTATTAATCTCAAAGCAATGATCTGCTGATTTCTACTTTGATCAATTCCCATTTCTCTTTTTTTCCTAAAAATATATCTATTGATGATTCTTGTGAACTAAACTATCTTATAAAACCCCTCTTCACAAGCACAAGGTCTTCTACAGCTACCATTGTAAAGATTACTATTTTCCTGATAACAAAATTCACCAAGTTTTATGCATAAGCCCTGGTTCCAGGAGGAGAACATAACAGCTCATTCAATGGCGACAAAAGAAATACCAAGGAGGGAATTAACAGTCAGACCATCAAGACATTTTTTTTTTTACTTTGAGGCAAGAGAAGAAGCAATAGTCTGTAAAGTGTGTCCTATTGTATATTAGAATTGGTACCATTTTCTATTTACATTAGGTGTTGTTTTGCTTATGTGTATGTTATTGATGTTGCCTATTAAATATTGTGTATTTACTAAGCTTCTGAGGACCAACAGGCCTTTTAGGGACCAAAGGCTGGTCGTAATGTGGTGAACCCTTGTTTTTAATGTTAGAGAGTTAAAACAGAAATGACTAGAAATACAAATTGTAGAATATTGCTGCTCATGTAATGATAACTGTAATTGTGATATGTAGTGAAGCCCTGAAGGATTTCTAAACCTAAGTATCATCCTCCCCGCTCTGTGTCAGACGGGGGTGGGGTGGGCCTGATTGTTAATACAAAGTTTATATTGCAGGTGAATTGAGCCTCTTTATCATTTAGTTTCTAATGTGCCTGATTGAGTTGATGGTTGGGGTGTCGAACCGCGATGGTTTAATGATCCGATGCACTGACAGCACTTCATTATTCTGAGTGGCGTCTCACCTGCTGTCACAACAGCATCTTCCCAATTATCCACCCCGCGTCTGTCATGCTAATAATGGATCATTGTGGGTTTCCGCTTGTTTCTCATTAAACTTAATGACGTTATTCTGCAGTTTGCAGAAAGAGGCAGCAGATTGTCTTTACTCAGAACGATAACTCGCCTCTCCCATTTTCCATCAGCCTTCATGAGAGACTCTGCTTTTTTACCCTTGTTGTAATCATACTAACAGGATCTTGACATTCATTGAACAGAATCTGTTTGATCAAAGTTTTCTTTATACGTTTTCTCTGCTCTTCTTTCTGTTCTGCCTCTTAAAGGATTAGTTACAGCAGATATGGCAGCTGTGACTTCACATCATCAAATCATAACACAGCACGGAAAGTCATTTCATAAACATTAAATCTCATTCCTAATCTCTTTTCTGACACAATGAACGCTGTGTAGGAAGTTAGTGATTGTGATTAATGACCGCAGATTCCTGCTGAGCTACTCTGATTTTTAATGATTCCCTGAATTCCCCTTTGCTCTCAGCAGCTTTGTTAAAGCCAGCAGGATGAAAAAACATTCTTCAAACTATTGGTAACTATTGCAACATGAGCTGAACTGAGAAAACTAAGAAAAAAAACTAAAGATACAGAGTTAAATGTTTATAGAAAAGTAAGAAAAAAATGAAGGTACAGAAGAACTTTAACAGAGTCCAAATAAAACACAATATCTGCACTAAGACCTAATTTATAAAGCTGAAACTGAGTCTGTTTTGGAGCAGAAAGTTGGGCTCTAGCAAAGATGATGGGTCAGATGTTAAGCTGGGTTCATGAGGGCAAAAAGCATCACTGGGCTTTAAATCTCAAACATCTTTTCTGGCTGCAGAGGATGCTTTTCTTCCATCTTACTTCAACTTAGATTTAAATGTGTGGTAAAACACAGTAAAACATCAAGTTTGAGGGCATCAGAGATGTACAGATGGATCCAAACTTCTGCTGTAGTCATAAAAGCATAGCTTCTACCGTTTCTCCAACACTAACCTGAGATGATGGGCATCTTCTCTGAGGGAGGAAGACTCTGGACCCAACGGGCTGAGATGAGCTTCCTCCATAGGCTGGGTGGGCTGTGCTTTGGAGGGGTGAGGAGTTCAATTTGTCAATATTGAGCAAATATCCAGTCCACTCGAATCTGTGCATCTATATTGTAACCTGACCCTAAAGGTTGGACTCTGGAGCAAAGGAAGGTCATATGTTCCCATCATGCTCAGTGCCTAGTGTACAAGCCTATGGCGGTAGTGTTAGTGATGTAGGACTGCTGCAATTGGTCAGGTCTAGTTTCAACAGTATGAGCCTACAGAAAGAGGTAAGGCAACTACCTGAATATAGTGAAAGACCAGGTTGTTACATCAATGGATATGTTTTCTTTTCTTTCCACCAGTGAGTCCAGACACTAACCCCTTTGGGAATCTTTGGGATGTGCTGGAGAAGGTTTTGAGCAGCAGTCGGACTCATCGATGCAAGATGCAAAAAAACAATCAAACAAAAAACGCAATACTGGTGGTAAATACATTTTTTGACATTGAGGCAGCTTATTGAAACAGTACCACAGTGAATGTGTGACATAATCAAGGTAAAGGTGGTCCAACAAAATATTGGTTCATGATGATTTTTTTTTAAGCTAGGCAGGGAACTTAGTCTGGTTCTCCCTTTGGTACTTTTTCTACGATCCAACAATGACCAACACAATCCCTGCTTCTCATCCTCTTTTCTTGTCTATTTTTAGAGGCACATGACAGTCTGGATTTAGTCTGCATAAAGACAAATCAGTTCACAAACACATCAAGCAGCTCTATTTACACAAGCTCGTCTTACTTTGATCTCAGAAAGTCCTTTTTCCCTGCAGCAAGAAAAAAAAGCCAGTTTTAATTCAGACTGCTTCTTGAAGCTTTATTTTATCACCTCTGTGGATGAATTATTACCAACTTTTGCTTCTGGTGTCTTGATAAGTTCAGTGGGTCGTGTTTTCCATCAATGGCTGTTTCCAAACTTGTTGGCATTTAGGCTCAAATGGACAACTTGAAAATCATTAAGACAAAATAATATGATTATCATTATATTTTTTTAAGAAAAAGAAAAAAAAACACCAACTACATCTATTTTGTAATGTTTAAAAATAAATAGCTCAGGAAATAAAAAGTAAGTATGTGACCTGATTTTCACAGAAAAATGTATCTGTATCAAAAACAGAAAAAGTCTCACAGGTACGCCTTATAAAATGAAAGACAGTACATTTTAATCAGCATCATTCCCATCTGGTTCCAATATGTTTTATGTATTTATTTCAACCCAAATAAGTCAAAACCAATAAAAGTTCCAGTGCAATTGACTGGGAAATGCAGGGGATGTTATGATAAATGTATGTTTTCCAGAGAAAAAAAAAGTACAAAACAAGGATCAAAAAGTTCAACAACAAACTTGTGAGAGTAGCAGCCATAGTTGTAGCCAAACTCAAGCTGCCCATCTCATCTCACAGGAAGGAGGTCCCTCCGCTTGGAGAACTGGTGCAAAGAGAATAATCTGCTGAGAGTTGATTTCAGCAGGAAACAGCCAAGTCTCTTCCATCCATTTTTCTCTAGTGAGTCTGAGGTGGTTTAAAATACTGTATCTTCGGGGCACAGTGACACAGGACTTGTCTTGGTCACTCCACATAAAGTCGACTGTGAAGAAGTTCAGACTGACTGTATCATCTCAGATGGCTGAGAGCTTCCACCCATGGAGCTCAAGAACTTTTACACGTTTGCAACACTGAGGACATTCTGCTGTACATAGGAGTATCACCACCTGGATGGGGAGCTGCACCAAGCAGGACTACACGTACCCTCAGATCCATCCTCCCTAATCTACATGACATTGATCTTAGAAATGCAGGTCAAGGGCTGTAAATACCCTGAAGTAACCTTGTCATCCTGGAAACCCCCTTTTCTTTCTGCTGTCACCAAACTGACATTATCGTTACTACTGAAAGGATGAGGAAGAGTTTTTTTTTTTACAGATTTAGTTATTTTTATTTATGTAGATTTATATATATATTTGGACAGTTTGGATATTTTTAATTTTATTACTAAATGCAGGTAATAACACATATCACTACACCTCATACTGGATAATAAAGCTTATCTTATCTCCAGATGAGTCTCTGAGCTAACAGAGTGTTAAGAGCAATTTGTTTGACCCACATCCTGCAGGCAGTCTGTTTTATACCATAAGGATAAAAAAAAGGTGACTTTAATGTTTACAGATGGACATGTCTGACATCCAGAAGGGAAGCCAGTCTTTCAGCAATGATGCAACCAGAGTAATATGTTTAAAACAGGGAAGAATTGCCGCTCTAGGAGCTCATGGTCGAGATGAAGAAATCATTTCCAATATTTTCTGCTTTTATAGAACAGTTTATGCATCAGTTTCCTAAAACAAGTCTAAATGATTTTAAATGAGAGGCTTCAGATGTGTACAGCTAAACATCTGTTGTTTGGATGCTGAAAACTCACATTTCCACTTTATCTCCTGTTCAGCAGAGTGATTGGAGGGAGGATTTGGGCTCGTTTTCCCCTGCGGCTCTGATTAAGTTTCAAAAATCACAAACAGGAGAGCTGCATTCCAGTGAGAACACACACAGGTAGACTAAGTGACATTTCCCAGCTTATAGACTGCGGAAAGGTGTTGATGACAACGTAATAGCTGTGTGCAGAGCTACAGCTAAATGAGCACTTAAGCGTGTCCTTCAATCAGCTCTGAAACCATCCATCGTATCTGTAGGAGATCACAGTATGTTGTGAATGTCGTCATTAGAGCATGGCTAAACCTGACAGTGTGAGTGTGGGGGATCTGTGGCAGGTCACTGTTAAATAAGTGGCTCTCATTGGTGTCAGTGACAGGAGACACTGTAACCATGTTCTCCTGTATTTACATCACTATGAAACCAGGTCATTCTGTAATCGGTGTTTGTCCAAGAAATGATTGAATAAATTGGTGAATAACTGTGAAGCAGATGTCCGAAGACCCTAAACCGCTTCACACAACAGTCAGATATTAACTCATTGATTCACACACTGATGGTGTATAAGCTACATATAGAGACTGACAGAGATGAGGCTGCCGTACAATCAGTCCCTCTGACCATGACGCCACATGCAGCGTAAAGTGGGGTTAAGTCAACTGACACATCAATAATATCAGCTGGATTGTTTTCCAGCTTCACCGGTGCTGATTTGACTAAAATAACAGATTTTATTGACTAGTTAAGTGTTTTTTGCTGTAAAGAGATTTTTAATTCAATAAGGTTCCTGATTACTTAACGACAGCATGAACTGTTGGTACAGAAATTGTGTCACTATAAAACCCCTTTGACCGGGACTTGGAAAATTATGTTCGAAAGTCAACCTGAAGGACAACTTTAGCTCCTCTCCTGATCCTCAGTCAAGCTGAAGTGTTAAATTACTCCCATCAGCACCAACATCCTCCTGTCAATTCCCATCCTGCAGTTCAGCACTCTCCTCTGAAATCTGTTTCTTTATCCTTTGTCCCTTTTACTCTGTAACCTGACCCTTAATAACACTTCTCTATGTCAGTGATGATCCCACCACCCCCTCTGCAGCGTCATATGATTCCTCCATCCTTCTGTCTCCAGACATTAATGACCCTGAGAATCCGAGACCCCCCCAGGAGCGAGAGACCCGAGCAGCACAAGGAGAGACTGAGATGGATGGACGGATCGATAGCTTTTAACTGGAAGTTGCTCTTAGTTCAGGATCCGGCTCACTGACACGCACACCCTGCTACATTAACATCTATCTACAGACTAGAGCACAAACACATCATCATAAAGGTCACATGACTCCATTACAGGAAAATTTCAGAGCAGAAACCGTTCAGAGAGCTGACACTCACTGCATCAACATTCAGGAGAAAACCTTGAGAGTTTTAGAGCATGACGCTCAGCTTTAACTCTTATCAGAAAGAATCGACTAATAACAAGATTTTATGCGATTGCTGTAGATACTGTGCATACAAATATAATCAAGCCCTCCATGGAGTGGAAAAGGATAAAGAGATCCAAATATTTGAAAGATTCATTGATAGACTCTCTGAGAACATAAAGACTCAGAATCCAAGGTCTATAAAGACACTTTAAGGAAAAAAAGGTATGTGTTTGATACTTTCTTAACAGATTTTCGATAATAAAAAGGAACGTATTTCTGTCTCAGTTAGAGTTGTGTGGAGCATCTTTGAGCAGTTAGTAGCAGACAGCAAAAAGTATCCCCTGAAATACAGAATCATCTCTTTAAAACGTTACAAGACAATCAACAATAAAACATCTGGAGACCAGTTTTTTTCTGTTTTTTAATAGTGAGATACGGTAGCTTCAACTTTTTGGTTAGAACGGCCACAGCCATAAGAGACACAAGATTGATTTGTGTCATGGTTCTGGGCGTCAGCCCTGATTTGATCTATTATTCCCACCTGCCTCTGCTGCTCCACTCATCAGT
>JAUZNJ010026808.1:0-16657 GCA_034780135.1 Jordanella pulchra | reverse complement strand
TATATATATACACAGAACAGCCAGCTTCAGCCATCCCATGCTCCATAGACCCCAGGGTGTCTGAATGTCTGCCCTAACCCCTAGCCTATCAAATACCATATAGGGCAGGGACTGTACAGTGGACTTTACAGTGTACTAAATAAACATAAATGTAAATAAACATAATAAATGATCGTAATAAATGATTGTTCAGACAGATGAAAACTACTTTTCGCTCTCTGTTGGTCATGTGCCGTCTTTTTTCTCTCTTGCACCCAAAACAAATCACACGATGCTTTGCGAGGCGAGGTCTTGAAAAGCATTCTGGTATATATCTACACGTCTGAATGTACACTACTTTTCAAGGTGTATTGTGGGAAATTTTGAGTCCACTACTTTTTCATCCACTAGACATTCAGACACTCATATAAAATGACGTAACCCTCACAGGGCATCTTTTAAAAGTCAGATTCGGGGAGTGCGGGTGTGAAATATGTTTACTAACAACTGTAAGTCTTCTCTTAACTTTGGTGTGATAGAAGATGGTTTGCTGTGAAAAAAACTACATATGATCATAGTAAAAGGTAAAGTATGGCTTCCATAACTTTTTGTATTTATAAATATTTTAATATAATTTTTTAAGGTTATATTCTGATAGCATTTTCTTTATCTTTTCTGTATTTTAAGATGGCTGATGCAGGAAAGAAAATCACTGTTTCACAACCATTCAGTGATGAAGACGACTTACCTCCTCCCCCGCCTCCTCCTGTACCACCTAGACCCTTTGAGTATGAAGGACCAGTGACTCTAAATAGCCTCCCTTTGCCTCCACCTAAAGAAACCTTTTCCACATTTTACCAGCAACGGCAGAAGAGTGAGCTAAAGAGGCTCTTTAAACACATTCACCCTGACTTGCGAGCAAGTCTTGATGATGCTGTTGATGATGAGATAATGAAAGCAGTGCAGTCCGACTACTCTGAGGCAGCAGACGCAGCTTATCAGGGAGAAGTTCAGTCTATGAGATGGATCTTTGAGAACTGGACTCTTGACAATATTGGAGATCCTCATGAAACAAAAAAACTCTTGGATTTAGAAGAGCTAAAAGGTGGAGATGTCAGAAGCACCTCTACAATGTTTGAGCACAATGACAGCAAGCAACACCTACCAGCTCAAAGACAGATGTCTGTCAGAGGGGATGTGAGAACATCCACGTGGTTGTTTGAAACCCAGCCATTAGATTCTATTAGTAGATCCAAAAGTGGAGAAGCCGAACTGGTAGAGGCACTCCTAAAAGAACCCATACAATCTGGTGATGTAAGAGGGACCAGGTTACTCTTTGAGTCCAAACCGCTGAGTGACTTGGGCCGATGCAATTCTATCGAAGACTGCAGTGTCCTGAAACTTAAATCAGAGCTTCAAGAGCAGAAAGGAGATGTCAGGAAAACCATAAAACTATTCGAGACAGAACCCTGCTGTGCCATCAGAGACAACAATGGTAGTATCCATGAGATTAAATCTATCTGCAGGGAGGAAATCACTAGTAGCAAGCTCAGTTCTGCCCGGTGGCTTTTTGAAACCAAGCCTTTGGACATGATTAATAAAGGAAGTGATGAATTGAAAATAATCCGGGGTATATCTCTGGAGGAGGGGCATAGAGGATGTGTTGACCATAAAAGGTGGATTTTTGAAACTCAGTCAATTGACACAATAAAAGAAGTTGCAAGAGTAAACACATTTGAAGGAATAGAGACAGACAGCTCAGGAGCAAGACCGGAGCAAGAAAGGATCATTGGAGGAGATGTCAAATCTTCTATGTGGCTGTTTGAAACTCAGCCCATGGAGACAATAAGTGATACCTATGATGTTGGATGCCTGAAGAAAATCACTCTTTCAGCTGAAGAACAGGGGGAAGTAAAAGGAAAAAGACAAATGTTTGAAAATGGCAGCTTTCAGAAGACAACTTCATTCAAAGAACAAGAGATTGAAAGGGGTGATGTAAAGGGATTCAAGCAACTTTTTGAGACAATCCCCATAAGTAGAATTACCAAGTTAGATAAGGACGTAGCTGAGAGACAGAAAACAATTTTAGGTAACAAAGCAGAGATGGAAACCACCCCCCTATATGCAATCAAAGACAGCTCCGGAAACCTTCATGAGGTCACAACAGTCAGCCGCGAGGAATTCATCAAGGGGAAAGTCAAAAACTACAAGTGGATGTTTGAGACCAAGCCTTTAGATCAGCTGGCAGATGGAAAAGATGTTGAGGTTATCAAAGGCATCACAAGACAGGAGGACGACACAGGCAATGTAAAGACAGCAAAGTGGCTTTTTGAAACCCAGACCATTGATGGAATACATTACAAGTTTAATCCAACCAAACAAAGTTGTTCAGCTGAAAATGAGCCTCGTAAAGGAGATGTCAAGAGTTGTAAATGGTTATTTGAGACGCAACCAATGGACATGCTGTATGACAAAACGGAAAAATCCGAGGATAAAGAATCCATTGAAGCTGATGTTAAGTCTATGACTTGGCTTTTTGAGTCGCAACCCTTGGACGGCATCAGAGATGGTGAGCCATACAGTTTGAGGTTGTGCAGCACCATAAAGGACACTATCAAACCAGAGGTTGCTGTTCAAACAGTGAAAGGTTTATTTGAAACAGAGACTTTGGATAGAATAAGAAAATATTCAGATACAGAACCAAACTTGAGGTGCATCAGCCAGGTCAACTTTCAGTCAGGAGATGTGTCACGTGTCAAAGAACTTTTTGAGTCCCAATCACTTGATGAAATAGGGTCTGAAATTATGCCAACATCTGATGGGAATAATCAAGGTGAAGATATTGAAAAAGGTTCGGTACATAAAGTAACATGGATGTTTGAGAACTGTCCTATGAGCCAGATGAATAAAGATCAAGATGAGCATGGAGTCAACGTGGAAAGAGTTGGAGTTCTTGAGACTGGTGATGTACAAAATAAAAGGTTTGTCTTTGAAACCTCCTCACTGGACAAAATCCAAAAGGAACCACTCGAGGAGAAGTCAGTATCCGTGGAAGATACAATGGGAAATGTTAATGTAAAGTCTAGCACCATGATGTTTGAGTCCCTGCCTCTTTATGCCATTAGAGACAAAGAAGGCCAGTTTCATGAGGTGACTACTGTCAAAAAAGAAGAGGTCATGAGTGGTGATGTGAGAGGGGCAAGGTGGATGTTTGAGACAAAACCACTCGATTCCATCAAGGCAGAAAATGAAGTCTATGTGATTCGAGCTGTTACACAAGAAGATGTTAAGAAAGGGGATGTTAAATCAGCCAGATGGAAGTTTGAGACACAACCTCTGGATTCCTTCACTGATCGAGACAAACCTTCTGTTTGCGTTAGTGAAGACTTTGAAGGAGCCAGTGTCCAGGAAAACAGAAAAATCTTTGAATCTGACCAGTCAAGCAAGAGCTTTTTTAGAATGGTTAGTGTCACAGATGTGCAGCGTGGGGATGTCAGGACCTCCACCTGGCTCTTTGAGAACCAGACCCTCGATAGTCTGAAAGGGGAACCTCAAGAGAAGAGTCCAGCTAAAACAGTGCACAGACAAGACAGTCAGAAGGGAGACGTGAAGCGCTGCACTTGGCTGTTTGAATCTCAACCGCTGGACAAAATCAAGGAGTTTGAAGACACCTCAGAGCAAGCTACTGAAGAGATACCCAAAGCTGATGTGAAGTGTACCACCTGGCTCTTTGAGACCACACCACTGGACAAAATTACGGCAAAAAGTGTTGCTGAGACCCTTTCATACTTGTATGAAACGAAATTTGTTCACTCCAGTGGCATAATAATAGAAGGAAATGAAATAAGTCAGGTTAACATGGCAAAATATCTCCTTGAATGCCACGACGCTGTGCAGATTCAGAAAGAGGACATTGTTGCTGGCAACATCAGAAACATCATGTTGCAACTCCTGCTCAAACCAACAATCAAGCCGCAAGTTACTCTTCTGAGAGAAGTTGAAAAGGGTCAAATTAACACCACAATACTTGAGCTTCCAGTTTTTAAGTCAACAATGACTCCCAACATTGAGAGTGATCAAAGAATGCAGAACATTGCTAAGATGATAGATGACTTTCTTATTCAAGATAAGAATTTCAAAAAAGGAATCATAATACAAGAGGCTGGAGAGGAAAAAGGAGAAATGTCAGTCTATTCACTAATCTGCAGCAATGAAATGACAACTGACAGTAATGCTATGGAAAGGGGTGATGTTAAAACCACAATTGGAAATCTTTTAGCCACTGCCAATAGTCAGAGAGCTGCAACACTGTGTAGAGTAGATGAAAATGAGAAGGGAAATGTAAATTTGTACAAAAGCTGCATCGAAAAGGGGGATCTTCAGTTTTTGAAGAGTCTTCATACAGATGAACCTGATTTGGAAGTAGTTCATGGACTTTCCTTGAAGGAGCAAGTTGAAACAGTTCAGGGGGGTGTGCGTGAAGCAAAGAAAAGCCTCTGCCAGCAAAAGGAACAGGTTGAGAGAACCATTTGTGATGTGTTACCAGGAGATGTAAAGAACACCAAAAAAGTTTTTTCCTCTGAGTCATTTGTCAGTGTTGATAGCTGTATTCCAAAAGAGGAAATAATCCCAGGAGATATTTTTTCTGCAAAGCAACAACTGGCTACTAAGCAACCTGTTATCCTGGACAAAGAGGAAGTTGTGGCTGGAGACATCAAGGCAACAATGGAGTCATTAGAGCGTGCGAAACAGCAAAGCATGTGTGTGGAAAAGGAGGTAATTAAACCTGGAACCATCTATGAAATGGACTTGTCAGCTCATGGTCCTATTGATGAAGGAAGCCAACTACAGAAAGAAGTTATTGTATCTGGAGATGTGAGAGCAGCAAAAAAGTCCCTCGAAATGGCCAAACAGCAAAGCATGCAGGTGGAGCGTGAGGTCGTTGTTCCTGGAAAGATATACAATCTGGGAGTTTCGGCGCAAGAGGAATGTTCTTCAACTGTTGCACTGTCAACATGCTCATCCTCATCACGATGCCAGCAAATCAAGACTTATCCAAAGGTCAGTGACGCAGAGAAGGAGCAGAAAAGCAACACTTCCTTTGAGAATTGTCAACAAAGTGCAGTTCTAGAAAGCAATTGTGCCAGGCAATCAATGCCCTTGTACATAGGTTGTTATTCTAATGGTCAGGCAACTGAAGATGAAGTAGCAGAAGTAATTAAAGGAGATGTGAGGGCAGCCATTAGGTCTCTGCAAAGTGCAGCAATAGAGCAAAGGTTTGTAGATAAGGAAAATGTTGTTAGAGGAAATGTGCAGCTGGCTTTGGAATCTCTTGGGAGGTCTAGTGTAAATGTATCCACGGGAGACTATAAAGCTGCAATGATATACAGGAATTCAGGCAGGGCATGCTCAGAGAAGAGCAAGAATGTTCACAATCAGTGTGTTATGGTGCCTATACCTTCATCTGACCCGACATTATCTCCTTCAATTTCAGTAACCTGTGAGGGAAAGCCAAGGAACCCCACTCAGATTTCAGCCACCAACCTCATAGCAAACGGAAACCCTTTATCACCCAGCTTGGAAAGAGTAACTTCACCTTCACTCCTAGAAAAGAACAAGAAACCAAACAATCAGAAGCCAGCATTACCCCCAAAACCACAGTGGATAAAATCGATCAACTTAGAAGCAGCAAACACCTCATCAACTCCTGGTCCCAAAGTCACCTGTCCTGTTAGAGGCAACATGAAAGTAGAGGTTACTCCTAAACAAAACCAGCAGACTCCCACATACTATATAGCTACACCGGATAATAAAACATCACAAAATGATGAAGTACCTCAAGATTCACATCTATCCAATGAAGACATCCCGATGGAATCAAACATTACGAAAGATAACAAAAAGTTTAAAACACCTTTGATAGAGAGGAGTTCAGGAGTTCAGCTGAGAATGTCCAACAGTGACAACATACAAATAGAAAGAAACGTAATCCACAAAATAAATGCACCTGAGGAGATCAACATGTATTTGAAGAATCATACAGAGGTCGGGAAACAGGACGTAAACATGAGCATAAAGGCTGATCTACAGAATTTTGAGAAAAAGAACAACGAGGTTTTGGACAAAAAAGCTTTGCCATCAAAGAAGATAAAAGTGATTTATGATAATGCTTGTAACAACAAAGAAACTGGCAGCAACTTGCCTCAGTACCATGAACAAAAGCCTAACCTCCCCAGTTACCAATCAAAGACTGAGGTGGAAACTTTCAAAACTCATGTATCAGGTAAAGCAAACCATTCAAAGCCAAATGACATCAAACAAAACAAACAGGACATGTCAGATAAGGTTGTTTTAAGAGAGAAGAAAGTAAGGGAAACAGAGGAGGAAAGATGGCATAGACTTTCAGTCCACAAGGATGAGATCATGAAAGAAAATGCGGAGACAGCCATGGAAATCTTTGACAATCTAAGAAAACGAGAAGAGCTTAAGGGAATCCTGTCCCAGGTGCAGGAGATAGAGGGAGAGTCCTGCAGTGTAGATGCTAGCTCCCTGAAGTCTTTATACAACAATGTCCCTGTTTGGATGGTTACGCCAAGAAATGCTAATAAAGTAAAAAAAGAGGAAAAGAAAATTGCAGAATTACAGGATGATGATCTTGAAAGCATTTCTTCAGTTGAAAGTGCATTTGAAGATCTAGAGAAAGCAAGTAAGGAAATAATGAAGCTGAAGGAACAGACATTAGCCAAACTTGTTGACATTGAAGAAACGATCAAAAAGGCTTTGTATTCTGTTTCTAACCTGAAGTCTGAAGCTGACATTGCAGGTTTGTCAGGACTTTTCGACGAATCTTTGAAATCTGAGCAAAACTTTCAACCAGTCAATAGCATCAGGAAAATAAGTATAGGGTCAAGCAAGACCAAACCATGTTCTAGCAAAGACTCACAAGAAGAGCTCAAAAATCCAAACAGAAAGCCATTTATCAGGCAGTCCTCCTCTCAGTCTTCACCATTATTCATCTCCATCCACTCTGCAAGGAAACCTTCTGACCAACAAAAACCACTCATGTCAACTTTTAAACCAGACACAAAGAGTACTTTGTGTGGCTGCCATGATACAAAGGAAGATGCGAGTTCCTTTGTTTCGGAATCCTCAAAAAATGTCCCCAGTCAAGAACGCAAAGTCAGTGTGCTCGAGGTGAAGACTGTTCCAGAGCAAAAAACTGGAATAATTGGCACCAAGACCGTCAGTGAAACATACGAGGAGAGTGACAGTTATGGCAATGTTTTTGTATCTTCCATGACTTCGACAGTGGTCACAAATCATCCTGACAGTAAAACATCTGCTCTGTTTGAAGTAGTTGGAAGCCCTTCCAAGTACGAAGTCATGACCTCCCCTTTATTGCAGAGATCTGGGCTTCGGTTTGAAAAGAAAGCATCAGGAAACACCAAAGAGGATGGAACAGCATTTTTAACGTTCAGGCAACCAAAGCAAAAGAAATAATTGAGTGACTAAGTTTGACTATATTCCTGTGAACAAAGACTTTTATTCCATAAGTGTGTTTATCTTGTATGTCTACAGAGAAGTTTGAACAAGTTTATGGTAACATAGATGTCAGGTATTTTATTGTTGTTTTTAAGTTTCTTTCTTTTTTACTGTAACCAGCTGATGAAGTACCTATTATGTTTGTTTATTAAATCTAATACTAATGTAACTTCTGATGAGGAAATTATCAAATAAATGATAAGAAGTTTGTTTTAGTCGCTTGACTAGATCTTAAGTTTTGAAACAAATAAAAAAGTGTTTATAGAAATTTGCTAATTGTGAAGCATACATTCCTTATTCACACCCTTCCAAAGTTTGGAAGAAAAACTCCAGTCTTCTCAAAATATAGTGCGTTTCACATACTTATAGGCTGGTTAACATTGTGCAGTGCCATAGCGCATAATCTAGCAAAACAGCCAAACACATGTTTAAAGATTTGTGGGAAAAAAATATGAAGGTGGGGCAGGGACTTTAAAACACAGTAGTACTTCTGGCAGGTTTATTCTTTAAGCCATTCACAAACTTTTCTTAGTGGGCTCTCCTTTGATTAAAAAATGTTTTTAACAACCATAAAGTAGGTTTAGAAATCAAACAATCAAAGCTGGGAAAGACTTAATGATTAATACATAGATGCTTGATGAAACAAGGGATCCATTACCTAAGCTGCATCATCTTATTTGAATAGTAAATTCAGTGCTATGAAAGAGCATATGCCCCCCTACGGGTTTCTGCAGTTCTAGCTTTTTTCCCATGTTTCAGACCAATAAATGGATTTTAATACCAGATAAAGATAAGGTGAGGAAACCCAAAAACACAGTTCTCAGCTCCTGAGAATTCATTAAGGTGAAAAAAATCCCCATGCCACCAGGTCTAAAGTAAAAAATTATAATACCCCAATTCAGTTACATCATGAATCAATTGTAATTTAACACACTTTGTGGAAATTTGAGTCAATATAAATGTACTTTCATTGTAGCCTTAGTCTCATATTGTCTCTGGGATCCATCAACCAGAACTTTGCATCACTGAGCTCACCATATATGACATTTTTTACTATATGCCCATACCTGAAGTCCAAGGTTACATATCTATCAAAAACATCTGAAGTAATTCTAGAATACACTCAGTGTACTGAGCTTTGTTAAAATACATTTTAATATTAATGCATTCTTTTTTCACATTATTTATTTATTTACTGCATTTCAAAGTTTATTGCTAGATTAAATAGTTTTGTTGTAATCAATCAGAACATTGTAAGTACTGTTTTGACAGGTTAAATACAAAAAATGCTACATAAAGTTACTGTAAAAGAAATGATGTTTTCATCAACACAGTTCCAGGCACCTGCCAAGGAGATGTGTTCTGCTTGCTTAACACCAGTGTATCCTGTGGAAAAGATGGTGGTCAACAAGCTAACCCTGCACCACAACTGCTTCTGCTGCAAGCACTGTAAGAAAAAGTTGAGGTGAGAATAAGAAATTTTGGCTAAAACTATTTAAAAAATAGACATTATTAAACTATTATTAACTGTTGAAGTACAATGTTTTCCTTTAATCTCCAAAGCAATGAAATCCTCTTCAATCGAGAGGCATTCTACTGCAGGGACAGTGCCATTAATCTTTTTGATAATACATATTTATAATTTATACCGGAAATCCATACTGAAAATTGGTTAATTTCTACAAAATGGCTTCCACAATGTCCAAACCTTGTCAAGTAAAGACAAGGTTTGTTAACATGGATAATTTTAGAAATAATATTTTATTAGGCTGTGTAGTATATAGATTTTATAAAGGCCTAACTTGCCCCAGTTACATTCAAGCATAACCACAATATCTATAGTGACTAGTTTGTCAGCTCTGTGCTGCTGTAGCTTAAAGATGTCTGCCTCCATGAAAAACACGAACCAGTTCTATGTAATTATGTATATATAGCGATTTCTAAGACAACATACACATAAAGAATGAGACTTACTGTTCATAGATAATATTAAATAACATACTTATGTATAATATATGCCATTTCTGTCAGTAAATAACTGTATTCATTATACACTGTAGCTTAAAGTTTTGCTTTACACTATAATTTAAAGCTTTTTTTTTTTTTACATAAATTACGGTTACTGCTTTGTAAAGATGTTTAAACACAGCTTCTTTGTTTACTTAATTGTCTCATTTTTCTTTGCCAATAAAGTTCTGTCAAAGGGCATAAAAAAGCTCAGAGTGAAAGTTTTGGAGGAAATTTAAATCTAAAGTCAAACCTAAACATATCTTAATAAAACCTAAACCTAAGGTCAAAGCCTTAAAGCCTAAACATAACTTAATACATTTGGTTTATCCTCTCCACTGAGGGTTCATCCTAACACTAACATTGTTGGATGAGAAACTTAAACCCAAGATAATTTGATTTAATATGACTTCCTAAATTCCTGTTTTGATTTTGGGTCTAACTAGCATTTTGGATTTCTGGCGTTGATTGTAAAAATGACGACGACCTGCCCCTGCAGCACTGTACTTTTTTTTTTTTTTTTACCTTTGGTGTTACACAACTTTAACGTTTTTAGAATAATTCAACTATTCTTTTTTCATTTAAATATGCAGCAGTCACAACTATTCATCTCTTCATGGAGAGTTCTACTGCACTGCCCACTACCAACAGCTGTTTAAGAGAAAAGGGAACTACGATGAAGGATTTGGGCATACACAGCATAAGGACCGCTGGCTTCACAAAAAGAAAGGAACAGATGAACCTGATGCCCGAACTGCAACCAAAATGGCCAAAAAGAACTTAAGTACTTCTGACTTGAGTGGAAAGGAGAGTGAAACCGAGTTTGGACAAAAGAGTTCTGTTGATGTTAAGGGTAAGCTGAAAATACAATGGCCACCAGAGAAGAATAATACCAGGGTTCATCCAACACAGCCAACAAATGCTCCAGTGCTGAAAAATAAGATGAATGATTCTGGTAAACATGCTAATGCTGTTGCATCAGAGCGTTGGAGGAATGAAAAACCAGACTACAGGAGAGAAATGATAAACACTGGAGGGAAGGGACACTCTAAGACAGCTAGTTTGATATCAGCTGAGAAACTGCTCTCAGAAAAACCAGTGACAGTGAAAGACCCAAAAAAAGCAGCACATTTTCAAATCACCAGCCCTCCAGCGGTACGCCAAGATCCTTCGTCCAGCCTTGCGAAAAGTATATCTGTGAAAAACCAAAGACCACTTCAGACAATAGTGGTGGGCCCTTCAGAACTGAGCAACAGTCCAGTTTCTAACAAACCTAAAGCCTCTCCAAATAAAGTTCGGAAATCTGTACACTTTGCTCAGAATGTTGAATTGGCTTTCAGCGACCAGTTCGTCAGCTCTGGAGAAAACAAAAACTTCCCAAAGAGTTCAAAGACTGCAGGGGAGATAAATGACATGAATATGAATGCTTCAAGCAATCATCCTAAACAAACAGATGAAAACCTTGAAATTACTACATGTCAAAACAAAGAGGACCCAACAACTGGACCAAACCAGGAATCTGATCTTGACATGGAAAGCAGGCAGGAGATGGCACAATTAGATAGTACAAGTCTGACTGAAGATGCAAAGGAGGATAATGACTCACCGCAGTGTCAAAACCAAGGAGAAGTATTCAGTTTAACTGAAGATAATAGACAGCATGAACTATCTGAGACACCAGATGTTTCAACAGATCAAGTCAGCAAATTTGAATCTGAAGATCTAAGTGCTCCACAAAATCCTGCAGGACATGTGTTCGTAGAGGAGGTCAGTCTTGAAATGAATGGAAATCAGTTGGAAACAACCACTTCAAACAATGAAAAAGAAGTCAACGGGAATCAGAAGAAGCCGCTACAAAGGGTAAACTCAAAACCTAAACTGGCATCGTGGTCCAAAGGAAGGAGTCCTTTGACAAAGCTCTTCACGTCAACTGGTAATGATAAAGCAACAAGAGTAGAAGCAAAGGATGTCAAGAAAACTGATGTCAAATCTAGTGGTGGACTTTTTGGAAGACTGTTTCACTCATCTTCTGACACCACAAAAACATCTGTAAATCAGGAAAAAAATACCAAAGTACAAACTGTTGATGAAAAAGCAGAGGAGGCACAAGAGATTAAAACACAAGAGGATGAGAAAGAGAACGTCCCTGAAGTTTTGCCTCTTGAACCAGATGCTGAAAATCAGATTAACCTACAGCTTTCGGAGGCATCTACAGAGCCAGTCAACTCGCCTAATAAGTCCATCGAAGAAGCCAGCGAGGATCTAACAGCTCCAGAGGAAACTGATGAAAACCCAGCTGATCCAGAGTCAGAATTACAGATCAGTGTAGCCATGAAGCCATCTGCAAAAGAACCAGAAAAGCAGCATGAAGTCCTCTCACCTGACATGCATTTACTGAACCAAATGCCAGAGGAACCAGTCACTGAGTTGTCAGCTGAAAAAAGCAGCGATGGCAGTTCAACTCAGGCTGTTTTCAATGATAGTTTTGGAGACGCTCTCAGCTCAGCCCACGAGGTTGAAGCCCCTGTTCAGAAAAATGCCGATAAATCTTCTCCATATTCAAACATACAGCCTGATGCATCTGATGTAATGGAAGAAAACCTGATCAATGAAGCACTCTTCAGTCCCAGCAGTGAAAATCCACCAGAGCCAAACTCCTCCTCTCTGACTGCCACAGCTGAAACTGCAGCAGCTTTTTCTGATGATTTCAGTCTGATAGATACTCAGTCACTTCCAGCTGAAAATAATGCTGTAATGACAGATCCATCAACTCTCCATGACTCGGTATCTGTAAAGCAAGATGACAACCCAGACCCATTTGGTGCAGTCAACCAGACAAGTGAGCAGAGTGTTGAGTTTGACATATTTAGCTCAAATGATTTCTTCTCTCAGCCCGTTCTCTTTGATGCACCTGAACAAAAAGCAGCAGGAGTTTCCGCTAATCAGTTTGATGCCTTTTCTGATGATATCTTCGGAGTTGGTCATACTTCAGACAGTGTAGATGTGCTTCCAATGCAGTTAAGCAATCCTGACATTCCTAATTCGTTTAATGATTTTCTTGGATCTAATGCGTCTTCTACTGTGGCCCCTACCCCTCAGATAGACCCTTTTGCTGAGGATATTTTTGCCTCAGATGGACTGCTACTCTCTGTTTCAGAACCAAGCAACGCTAATGTGGTAGGAGAAAGTCTGCTGGTCTCTGAAAGCAACAATACTGAGCAGAAATCAGAGAATAGCAGCTGGATGGATGATTTGCTTGGCTGAACACTGGCTTTTGCTTTAACTTCTCTTTATGTATCCATTGAAAAAACAGTAGTTATATGTAATAAAAAAAATCATCTGTAATTCTTTCACTAACTTACATGAATTTGTTTTTTAACAATTAACACTACAATCAATTTTAAAAACCTTTGTTTTTATGTACTTTTGTATACTGAAATTTACCAGAAATAAACATTTGTGATATGGATGTGATGAGCTTTTCTGAGCACACATAAGGGGATATTTTGTGTTAATACACTCAAAGATTGAACATTTTGATAGAATTGCATGTTGCGGATGAATAGTCTTTGCTCTAGATTTATTCATTAGTGACTAGGGTGTAATAAACTCACTAAACGTTTGTCTCTGGGAACGTAAGCAGACTTTAGTCTCTCGGTCCAGGGAATAGACTACTCCGGAGGCATATGGTTGCTAACTGGGTTAAATTCAGCTGAAATGGTCAGCTCGCCTTACCTGCCTGACGCCAGTGGCTGAAAAGAGAGTGCTGATCACATGAACACCTTTATTTGTCCCCTTTATTTACTTCCTTGGCACTTGATCTCAAGAGCGGTCGGCTCTTTCCATTCTTATTTACAACTTCACAGTTGTATTTCCTAGTTCAATCTTCCTAGAGAGACTTCTGTTGGTTCACCTCATTAAACAAACCAGCAACTATCAGGACCCCCTGCATAAAACCTACTGTCACTTAGACAAGGCAAACAGCACTGTGAGGGTCATGTTCTTTGATTTTTCCAGTGCATTTAACACAATTCAGCCTGACTTACTTTGTGAGAAACTGCAGAAGACGTGGAGACATCAACCATTGCCTGGATCAAAGACTACCTGACAAACAGACCACATTTAGTTAGACTTAACTGTGGTCTGATCAAGTAGTCAGCAGCACAGGAGCACCACAGGGGACAGTACTCTCACCATTCCTTCTTACCCTCTACACCTCTGACTTCCAGTACCAGACAGAACCATGTTACCTGCAGAAATACTCAGATGACTCTACAGTCATTGGGTCATCAAAGATGGACACGATGGTGAGTACAGAGAGCTGGTGAACAGCTTTGGGGCATGGTGTGGAAACAATCATCTGATCCTGAATGTCAACAAAACAAGGTAGATGATTGTGGATTTCAGAAGAAACAAGAACAAGTCGAATTCCGTTAAGATCATGGGAGAAGATGTGGAGGTGGTGGAGGAGTATACATACCTTGGTGTTCACCTGGACAACAAACCAGACTGGAGATACGACTGTGAAGCCATCTACAAGAAAGGACAGAGCAGGAAGTACGATTTGCAAAAAGATGCTGCATAATTTCTATGTCTTTTGTGGAGAGTGTGATCTCTTCCTTCATCATCTTCTAGGATAACAGCCTTAGAGCAAATTACTTAAAAAAGCTACGGCTCTGTTCTAGGAACTCCTCTGGAACCCCTGGAGATTATTTCACAAAGGAGGATTATTCACAAAGTGAAGAAGATTATGGATGACAGTTAGCATCCTCTTCAGAAGATTTTTAAACAACAACAGAATGTCTTCTCCAGATCTGGTGCAAGACAGACGGGCACAGAAGATCCTTGCAGCCTATAGCTATCAACACCTACAACAACTGGTTAATAGAGTTACTACTTTTAATTTCCCTTTGGAATAAATAAAGATTTTTTTAATTGAATTGAATAGAATTAGGACCTTTGTTGGTTATGTGTTAATGCTGAATTTAATAGCTTTTTGATGATTGAATTCAGTTTGTTCACAAAAATAGTACATAACACGCTGTTAGAGGAGCATCTGATCTTAACAGAAAAAGGGACCCAAAATCCAATTGTACATCTTAGCCCAACCCTGCTAGGAACCTCTTAGATCAGATCAGAAGCAGGCTTTTTTAACAAGTTTGAAAGAGATTTGTCACAAACAACTGTTACATCCAGTCTGTAATCTATTTTTAGTACTCATACAAAAGGATTAAGGTGTAAGTTTGCATGATTATCAAAAACACAATTACATTGATGAAAAAAAAATCTAAAAACTAAGAGATGATTTCTCATACCTTTCTGTTGCTCTTGTTTAGTTTGTCTCCGGCTTACAAAGTTGAATAGAACCTGCATCATAAACAAATTCAAACTATTTTGTTCTTTTTTTTTATAAATATTTCCACGCTCGCAAAAACAGGATGACAATAGATATTTCAATTTAAAAGGAAATTATTTTGAGTTTTTCCATACATTTTTGTCATCACTTGACTCTCAATCATCAAGCTGATTTATTATTCACAGAAAAAAGTACAGAAAAGTTTGTTCTCTCTCAGGACTCTAAGGACAAAATGTCCTTTTAGAAACAGGAAGACTGTAAAAGAAACCTAGGTGGATTTTCCAGGAGTTCTGGACTTGAGTTATTGTGAAGAATAAAATGTCCGGGCCAAAAACAGAAACATTTCAAAAACACTTTGTTCTTATCAGTGCCACCTTAGGTAAAACAAGCTGCTCTTTAATGTTTACTAAACCCTTAATGGCCTTGTTCAGTAATGTATTTTGTATTTTAACAGGTTGTTGGACAAAAGTTAATAACTTCATCCATTAGGGATGTACTATAGTGTATGTTTCAGTGAGAACCGGCCCATGACAGCAAGCAATGTAATTTTAAGAGCAGGTGCTAGGAAGGGAAATAAAAGTAATGAAAGTGGCAATGAAGGACAAATAGACCAAATACAACTGTGCAATAGTCATTCAACCAAAAGCATTACCTTGGAGACTGGCAACAATAAGTAAGCAAAAAAGTAATTTTATTTCCAGGGTGAATAGTCTCTGAATAATGTCCCCAACCTCCACAAGGAGAGGAGTTTGCAGATATTTTAGATGCATTGAATAGGATCTGTGTCAAATCCCACATTCAATTTGAGCATAAATTGAATTGATTCTGTAAAGAAGCTAAACTAGATTAATTGATTTTTACCCCTCATTTTACCAAAGTTACTTTTATTTGATAGTGAAAAGTGTTTGATGACCTGAAATGATTAAGTCTAACCAAAAAAGCAAAAAAAGGTGAGATTTTTAATTAGACTTTTTGTAAATGTGGTTTATTCCTGAATGAAACTGTTAATAAAGTAAAATGCGTTCACCTCCATATATCCACATTACTCACAGTCATCACTGGGAACTTTCATTTGGTTTCAGGTGAAGGGAACTAAGAGAAAGGCTGTAAATTCACATATCAAAGAACTACAATGGCTTTAAAGGCCAAACATGCCACCTGTGCTTTAGTGTTGCTGTAATCAGAGCTGAATAAAAGCTTACTGCAACTCAAGCCAATAAAATAAGACATATGCATGTTAATATATAACCAGTGAAACAAATGGTTAGGTTTACTTTCAATCCTTTTCCTTTATAATTAAAAAAAATTAGTGGGAACAAGTTCTTTTGCCTTGGCATTCGTACCAAAATGAAGATATTTTGCCGGTCGGTACTTTCTTTTGTGGTAAATATTTAGTTCTAAGGTGTGAATTGAGTGTAGGTAAAAGATAACATAAGGTGTGCATTGGCAACGGTTAGGTTTTCGGTTATTGTCAGGATTAGGGGAAAAGAAGGGTTGTAGAGGACTCACAGTCAATGGAAGTCAACAAAAAAAGGAGCACATGGTACATGGGTGTAAGTGTTTTTATTGGATGACTCTGTGTTTGTCTTTACCATCAAAAAGCTTCGCTATTTCACTTAGTGTGACATTTCAAACCTGCTGCATGTTACTATATAACTAACAATTTAACAGTCTACTTTTACAGAAAATAGACAGCCAGCCAGATAGATAGATAGATAGATAGATAGATAGATAGATAGATAGATAGATAGATAGATAGATAGATAGATAGAT
>JAUZNJ010026797.1:0-16658 GCA_034780135.1 Jordanella pulchra | reverse complement strand
GGATCCCGCCCTTTCGTTCATCCACTTCCAGAATTTCGCCTCTAGATGCTAGCCTCCCCTTGTTTATTCTCCAGTGTGGGCTTCTCCAAAGTACTGCTGTCCTACTTTCAGACAAGCAATAACCTCTCCCCTGCCTTCAGTGTTCTGTTTTCCCGGTGTACTTATCTGATCTTCTGCCATGCTCCTTTGATCCTCTGTAGTTGGTCTCAATAACTAGCCTCGACCAGCGGAAGCGTTTCCCCGTCCTGGCACTGTTTCCCTAGTGGGCTTCTCCGATCTATCACCGTGCGCCTCTGCTCTTCTTCTCCTTTGGATTTTAACGGCAGCTTGCATCCATCTAGTGTTCCATTACTGCCATCTAGTGTATTCCATATTAATGACCTAATTCTTAAATTCTTATGATGAGACTAGCTTTGTTTAAAAAATGTAAAATCTTTATTTTCCCTACTTCATTATTCAACTGTGTTACAATCTCTTCAAATATCAGGTCCCCAGTTAAAACCCAATTCTAGTCTTTAAGGTTTCCTTTGAATTTCATACCTGCTGCATGCTCCCCCACCCTCCTCTTGAGCTGCACCCTGGCACACTGCCCAGCGGGCTCCTCCAATCTACCGCTGGGATTCCTTAGCCCCACATGGGAGCATGGCTGGCAGCCTCGTCCCATTTAAGGTGCTCTGTCTCCAGGTGTTCTCACACGGGTTCCCTGCTGCTTCTGTCTGAGCTCAGAATGCTGTCTCCACTTCCCTTTGTTGTCCAGGTGATTCATGGCCATTTTAAACACGCTGACTAAAACAAACATGGACCAAGAGCATGGGAAAGATGTGTGTCAACTTGGAGAAAAACTCATCAGCAACACAATGACCGTCACTTAAAAACAGTGGTCTTCAATCACGTGAAAATCAGCCGATTTCCAAGCACTGACAATTGACCCCTGCAAATCTAGAAATGGAATACTAATCCAGTTATTCATGAATTGTTGTGTACGCAAGGTTAATCTGGCTTCCCCATGGACAGTGACACTGGTGTTTTAACAACTTTCTCATTAATCGTTTAAGTTATGTTGATTCAGGAGTCTTTGAACATCCTAAACAGCTGTATTTCCTTTGAGACTTTGACTTGATTGCTTGATAAAACCAGAACATGATCACAGACACACATTAAACCGTTTTAAAGGTTAATGTTAAAGCAGTTTAACATTAACCTTTGGAGATGGCTAGAACCTCAGCCAGTGCATGAAATGCTCTTAAAACTGAGTCATTACCAAGCAAATTAACTGAAGACTTCCATTTCTACCATTAACAGTAGACAAATATCCTGCTAGAGTAATAACAGAAACCTCATAAGATATCTACTAAAAATGTGTGGTTCAGTTTTAACTTTCTAATTAATGTTAACCAAATATTGACAGGGATTATGTATATATTTGAGCTTGTGTGCATAATTTGGACTGTGTGGGTCGATAAAGGTTCACAATAAAGTCAAACTTAGGCTGCTTATGCTTGAAAAATAGAGGCTTAAGTGCATTAATATCCCAAATAAATGACAGTATTGACAGCCCTGATGATGATGACATGTTCATTTTTGACTAAAAATGTATGGCTTCATATTGTGAGTACAGAAAGTGAAAAGTTTAATTTCCCTGCAGGTATTGACTGGGCCCCAGACAGTAACCGCATTGTCACTTGTGGCGCTGACCGTAATGCTTATGTGTGGACCCTGAAAGAGGGAACATGGAAGCCCACCTTGGTCATCCTGAGGATCAACCGAGCCGCTCGCTGTGTGAAGTGGTCCCCAAAGGAGAACAAGTTTGCTGTTGGGAGCGGCTCACGGCTCATCTCCATCTGCTACTTTGAGCAGGAAAACGACTGGTGAGATTACCTGGAATTTAATCCACTCATCTAAATAACAGAAGTTAATAGGATATAGAATTAAATGTTTCTACATGCAGGTGGGTGTGCAAGCACATCAAAAAGCCGATCCGTTCTACAATCCTGAGTTTGGACTGGCATCCTAATAACGTCCTCTTGGCTGCTGGATCCTGTGACTTCAAATGCAGGTATTTTCCTCTGTTCTGCTAGAGGTAGAAACCAAGTTTAAAATTAAACAAACAATATTAAGCTACCAGGAATGTCCCTGATACCAATTACAGTTGTTTAAGGTTAGACATTTACAGAAACTGACTCCATGACCGAATTATGATCTCAGCCTCATCACTAAATAGACGCTTGGAAAATCAGTAGCTGTAAAGTGTCCTGAAATACTATATTTCAGCAGTGTTTATATGATCTACATAATTATGATAGAGTCCCTTCCACCAATGTTGCTCAGAAAGCTGGTGGCTCTCCTGTTTTTCTTGACATCAGATATTTTGAATTAACCAGGATTTCTGCAGGATAGCCAAAACTTGCTTTGCATGGTCACATCTTTTCTTAACTGTCTGATTCAGCTCAGCTAGATTCTCTAGAAAGTTCATTTTGATCCTGGTAGGAAAACATTCATGAATAGCACTTTGCTAAAGTGCTAGGCTGATGCTAGCATGTTAGCTCTTCTCTAAAAATAACTCTTCTTTTTGAGCTTTGCAACCTTTTCCAAACCTTTTCAAAAATGATTCTCCTCTATTAAATTAGGTCATGTTCTAAATGTCACAGAGTTTAATGCACAACATAATGCAGGTAACATAAGGGACAGACAGGAAGCTTTAGCAGCCTCTACGGATTTTCTTTGACATTAATGTCTTTGTAGAGAGCGAAAATGACTTAAACGTCCTACCTAAAGATAAATTTACAAAACTTACAAAATGATTTAGAAATTTTCAAAACCATATTTGAGCAAAATGTAATTGTTTTGCTTGTTGGCAAATAATTTATTTGCGGTAGACATACTTATTTAATTTCTCTTTTTATTGAATCGAGTTGAATGAACCCACATACAGAATTAGCCCAACAGGTATGAGGTGTGAAGTTTAATTTCTAAAACATCTCCAACCACAGCATATCATTTGAGCTATGACATGATTCATGGTTTTTGTGAAACAAAAATTAAACTGGGTCTAATAAATCCCTTTCTAAAAATCTATACCAAAACTGGAGGCCACTATAGATGTTAAGAGTGATGCAACTTGTCTACTGTGCAGGGTGTTCTCAGCATACATAAAAGAGGTGGAGGAGAAGCCCGGCCCCACTCCTTGGGGCAGCAAGATGCCATTTGGGGAGGTGCTGTTTGAGTCTGGAGGTTCAGCAGCAGCAGCTCCCACATCGGGAGGAGGTGGCGGCTGGGTGCACAGCGTTTGCTTTTCACATTCTGGCAACCGTTTGGCCTGGACATCCCACGACTCCACGGTGTCAGTGGCTGAGGGAGGAAAGACTGGCACGTAAGAGAGATGGGCTGCATAATTTGGGTTGTATCGTGAGTTGGGTATTTCCTTTTTTTATCCTGTTTTTCACAGGGTGACCAGCCTGAGCTCTGAGACTCTTCCTCTCCTGTGTGTTACCTTCATCACTGAAAACAGCCTAGTCGCTGCTGTGAGTATCCAATTTGTTTAGCACCAATTTTTGTAATGATCCCACAAGTTTAGTTTAGTTGGAGGTCTGGTGCCCTTAAAAGTATTTATATCGCTTGAACTTTTTCACACTTTATGATGTTACAACCACAAGCTTAAAGGTATTTGAAGTTATGGATCTCTGAAGCTCAGAGTTACCATGGGCCTTTTGGCTTTCTTTAGAGGATAGACTAAACAAAGTTCTATTTAATATCTGCTTTACTCCCTTACTCTGCTTTTGTATAAACCTATTATCATCCTTATTCCCTGTGCAGGTGGATCCTCTTTACTACTTATAACTTCTGGCCTCTGCTTTGTGCAAGGAAAACATAGAACATGTGTAAAGAAATAGCTATTTTAAGAAATATACTGAACATTTTGACATCCTCTAAGGTGATCAAAGATGGTTGAATATTTTACTTAGAAGAAGGCAGGTGAATATTGAAAAGAAAATAATTACACTAACAATGTCATGCCGTTATACAAGTAAGAGCTTTTTGTACAATTATGGCTTTACAGTTTGCTTGTCGTATCTGTAGTTCTTTGTTCTCTTTCCAAATACCCAGATAGAAACCAACTCCATCTGCTCATAGGTCTGTTTTGTTTCAATAACTAGAGGTTTACTGTATGTTTCAGGGTCATGACTGTTACCCAGTGCTGTTTGTGTATGAGGGCACCACATTGACATTTGGTGGCAAGTTGGATGTTCCCAAGCAAGCAGCGGCGAAGGGCATTAGTGCCAGGGAACGTTTTCAGAACCTGGACCGTCGAGCCTCTGAGACCCAGAGCACCGACAAGGACTTAAACACGCTCCACAAGAACAGCATCAGGTCTGAGAGGGATCCACCTTTTGCTCCACCATAACATTTCATTTGCATTGCAATTAGTTCTGATGATGCACCTGTGCAACCATGAGTGTGAATGCAAAACACTATGCGTGCAAACGTGTACTCTGTGCACACAACTGTCACTATAAACAGTTGATACATCTAAACGACAAAGTTTCGATTATGATCCGACACTGGCAAAAATGCTAAACACTCTGTCATTTCCCTACCACACCACTAGTAGGTACTGTTCTCTTTGAAACTCTTTATGTCAGGAACTCCTCCCAGAGGTAGATTACTTTTTATGCTTTGTGCCACAGAAGGGAGAATGGGATGTTTTTGGACCTTTCCTTTCTTGGGCTAAATTTCAAATCTTACCTTTTCTTAGAGAAACTATTTTCCACTGTGATATCCATGTACTGTGGAAACACAACCAAAAAAACCCACCATGTGCACAGAGTTACAGTTACTCTTATATCAGACAGAAAATGAAGGGTTGCTTTAAAGGGTGTTTCCCTTTCAGTTATGAATAAAAACAAGACAACACATTTCCTATTATTAGTGTATTATTTGTCAGGCATCTAAATTCTAACATCTCTTTGATTTAAACTTCTGAATGTGATCACATTGTCTTAGTGTCTTAGTGTGTAGGCTTTAACTTTTCTAAACCTCCATTTCAGCCAAATCTCAGTGCTGGAGGGAGGAAGAAACCAGTGCACCAAGTTCTGCACCACCGGCATGGATGGAGGAATGGGCATCTGGGATGTCAAGGTAGCATGCATACAAGCCTAAGCCATATTATTCATTATTCCGTTTCTACTCATATGACACATTTTCAACCTCATCAATACCTTGCAGAGTCTGGAGTCTGCTATGAAGAATCTGAAGATAGTGTGAGCTGAACTTCGCATTTCCCCACCAAAGTGTTCGGAGACATGAAGAAATCTGCTTCCGTGTCACAAAAAGCTTTTTGGCAGTATTTTAATCAAGTATTTCTTTATAGTTGAAACAATCATCTCTATTCAAACAGCTCCTCTGAAGGCTTTTTGCTGGCTCATTTGATTTGTTATAGCTTAAGAGGGCTGACCTCAGATCTGCAAATGGTACCTAATGAGTTTAATTAGTATTTTGTAGTAGAGCTCAGTGTGAGCTGAATGCTTAAAGCAGCTTTTTATGTATTAAACACAGAAAAAGGCTGTAGAATTTATATTAAAAGCTTATGCTGGTCATAACATGCATTTAATAAAGCAATGGTCAATACCAGTGTGTGTCTCTAGTCATTATTTTCCTCCTGATACAATTATGTTCAACACTTTATATGCACCTTAGACTCAATATCTTTTATCGTTTTATTTCTGATATATCACAAACAACACAAATGGATTGTAAAGCCTAAATACATTTGGTGTACAAGTGTGAGTTTTTTTAATGGATATTTACTTAACCATATTTTTTATGATTATGCAAAAATGCTCAAATATACAGCAATTAAAATAAATATAGTAATGTTAGCATTTTTCATAGTAAACATATTTCTAAAGGTACTTTTAAAATAAAATTTCAACAGGTGTTGGTAGCATCACAGGTAATCCATACATAGAAAGAAACTACAACAAATAAGTTCAAAGTTTAAGATATGTGTAATAGTGAGAAATGATGAAGGGAAAAAGCATCAACCAAGCTTTCTGAAAATTACTTAATACTTTGTGCAAAAGACTTTGTGATTAATGGCAGCTCCAAGATGCTTTTTGTGTGGATAAACTAGTGGCATGCAATCCTCAGGTGGGATTTTTCCACTCAAACATTACTGATCTCTCCATAGATTTTCAGTTGGTCTACTCAGGTGATTAGCTGGACTATTCTAGTGGTTTATTTTCTTTCTCTTAGGTTAGTTAGGTTTCCTTGGCTTTATGTTTGGGATCATCTTGCTGAAATTTCATTCTGGTAGATGGCAGTACATTCTTCTCAGGACAGTCTGAAAAAGAAAAAAAATCTATATTGCCTTAAGAAATATGTTTACTACTAAAATTACTTATTTTACCAACTGCTGTTGATCCTATAAATTGTAATTGGATTTCTTTTTAATCAACATGGCTAAGTTCTGATTGATAATCATAATAGACTGCCTCTGATAGTTTCTCTTAGCCGACATACAGAGACTGTTCTGAAAAAACTCATTAATCTATGCGAAATGCATAGAATTTGAAAAAGGTTTAAAGAGCTGGTTGAAAATCCAGCGCATATTCATTAAAGAAAAAAATGATGTTTTCACAGGCTGAATGGCGCCACAGTGGTTAGCGCTGTTGCCTTGCAGCAAGAAGGTTCTGTTTTTGATCCCAGCCTGGGGTCTTTCTGCATGGAGTTTCCATGTTCTCCCTGTGCATGCGTGGGTTCTCTCCGGGTACTCTGGCTTCCTCCCACAGTCCCAAAAACATGGCTGTTAGGTTAATTGGCATCTCTCAACTGTCCTTAGGTCTGACTGCATGGTTGTGACAGTCTTTTTTTTTCTTCTTGCAAAAGTTCCATTAAGCTTGATCTCTGGGCTCAATTAAGCAGTTGATATCTCCAGTTTTCTAGTTAAAGCTCTCTTTGCCTATATGTCAGTTGATACCCAAAACACACAAGACTTGACTGAGGCGGAAACAGTTGCAAATCACACCCTCAGGTTGCTTGTCTTCATCGATGATTTTAAAATAGGATGGAATTTGACATTTTTAAAATGGTGTGTGAGAGGCATGGCAGCAAAAATAAAAATCAGAAGATTTTATTGGAATTGATCGAAATCAATGTTACAGGAAAGTTGGACATAGCTAAAATGTTTTCCTCCATATTGAAAGTGGTTGCAGACTCAAGTTTTTACCAAACTCTCCTTTCCAAAACATTCACTTTTTGGATTAAAGATGTGTCTCAAGGCCCAGCTGTGTACCTCTATATTTACAAACTCAAAATTTTACATGCATGAATTTTACTGGTCAATTGGTTGGGGAGGGCACCTCATTTGTCACCTTGTTGAACAAGTTCCATAGAAAATGAAAGGACCAGGAGCAACATTGCCACCCATATGTCGAGCCCTTAAGTCCTCTACTTTGTATTATTCTATTAGTGGTGGGCAGATCGACCCAAAATATTAATAGTATCAATTCTCAGTTGTTCAACACTATAGTGGTGTGATTGATACTTTCGTTTAAGATTCACTTTTTTGTGCACCACTGCTGTTCTGTCTCAGTACAAAGTAAGTGGAGGCCAAACCTCCTACTGTTATGTTTACATACTGTTATATTTATTCTGCACAAGCTGACAGGCCCACAGTGAGGCTTTATTCTTGGAAAATGTAAACATTTATTGTGGTTTGATCTTTATCATCTTATTAGTTACCTATAAACTTTGTTCAAATGCTGGACAAAGGAAACTCTCCAGATAATCTTTAAGGTTCAGAAGCTTACCATCTCACTTAAAATGTTCAGTATCATTATCAGCTAATTATGCTTTCTATTGATGTCACATTAGTATTAAAACAAAGGCATACTATATTTACTAAATCCAGCTAATCCTGAACACTTCATCAGTTGTGGTGATGTCTGGCTGCACCTATTGCCAGAAAGACAGCCGCTTATAGGAGCTTATAGTGATCTGCACAAATCTCCACTTCTTTCGAATACTTATTTTCGAAGTGTGGACTTAACATAAATGTTTTAAATTATCAAGCATTTTTTTCTAACAGGTCATTTATTTACAGTAAAAACAGTATAGTTATTCTTTTGCGCTTGATTTTACTTTTAGGGATAGGCCCTATTAGAGTAAAATCGGATTAATAATAATAATAAGATCCACATTTGTCAGAATTCTGGAAACACAATCTTCTCATATAAGTTAAACCAGAACAAGGACCACCTAATCCATTACATTTAAAGTGAAAATATAGATAAATTTGGAAAATTAAGGTCTTTCTATGGATCCCTCTTAACTGCATGCCTACACCCCCATCTAATGGCACGACCAGGAACTGCATGCAGAATTTCCAGCCATGAATCAGAGCCTCTAAAAAAAAATGATGTGGTAGCCTTGAGAGATACAATAGAAAAAAAACCCATCCCTCCTCATCGAGTCGTGATGATGATGTGAAGCGGTGGATGCAGAGAGAACACAGGCTCACCAGTAGAAGCAGGTCTCATCCAGCCGTCCTCCGCCGCCCATACTTCCGGAGCGGACCCTGTGACAGGCAGCTGCGGGTCGGGATGCGTCCGTCTGAGCTGAAGGGAGGACGGCGCCAGTGAAACGAGGCGACTGGTTGCGTGGTGTTACATCCTGCTTTTATAAACCTCAGCTGAAGATATCACATCACATTAGCAGCAGTTTTTCTATCTACCGACTCCCAGCGGAAATCCAGTCCATTAATCTACTGTCTGCCGTCAACTGTTGCTTATTTTCACTGTAAATGAATCTTGTAAGGTAGGTGAAGCTTTGGGCTTAATTCTAACCCACTGGCATAATGAATTCAATAATATTCAAACACTTAAGTATGTTTAGCGTTTACACATCTAATTGTTTCCATTGCAGTGATGATGGTGATGTTGATACTGATGATGATGAGAATGGCGGATAGCTTTAATGGAACATTAGTGTTTCATCATTGGTACCAGATTTATCCTCTTTACGCACTGAACTCACCATGCTGTGTTTTGAGAAAGTATCCCTCCTTATCTATTTATTTGTTGTTGTTTTGCTTTGTTTTAAGTATTTTTGTGGTACTTTTAATTTAGGTTAACAGTATTTTTACCCTATTATAGGTATCAATCTTTGCTTTAATGAATACAGTCAGTTTGATCTCTCATTGTTGCTTTATTTTTTACAGGATATAATTTGTCCTGTTTATGACTTCCTTACATTTTACTAATCTCAAGTTTCCTTTTGGTATGTACATCTCTACATTCATGTAGAGTATGGTGCTTGTAGAGAGGAGTTTATGATGATCTATTGAAAACAACAACAGCAATGATGAAAGCCTTAGCTGTGGGGTCAAAAAAGTATCAAGATCTGTAGATAAACAAAATTCTGCTATTGGAAATGAAGTGAAAAAGGTGGATTGGTGCATTCCTAGTCCCAATGCTATAGACTCCAGACTTTGATGTTCTGTTTATTATCCATAATAGGTCCCCTAACTGTGGTAGAAAAACATCATCTCACAGTGAGCTTTTAAAGGTACTATACCGAGAACTGTTAAAGGTACTGGAGGCTAAAAAGTTAGATGTATTATGTAAATTGACTTGGAAACTAACTTTGTAAACTTAAATAACACCAGGGTTATGCAGACAGAAAATTATTCTAAGAACATAAAAAAACCTTAATGTATTGACTTTAAGGGGGAAAGAAAGGTACGTTTTGGTGTTGCCGGTGTCAACATTACATTCTCCATTAATTGATTACGTATTTCTGTTTACAAAGCTTGACCCTGTAAGATCTTGTTTTCAGTATAAACCCTAAAATATAGTTTACAAAATGGGGTGCTTCTCTGAATAATAATTAATAATTAATTTCATAAATTCTGTTTAACACATTAAACCCGTTCATTTATTATACAATGAGGATGTATTTTTATTTGTTTTTAATAAATGGTGATTATTACATTTTGTAACAATCAAAAAATCTGCTCCTCTAAAAATGTAAATACTCTGTGAGACCAATGAAAAGACTTTTTATCCAAATTATTTTACCCATGGTGTACTAGACACATTCATGGTGAAGAATGATGAGTTGACATTTGTCCAGCAGACAGTCACTGACTCAGTCCACAGGGACACAAAGTCAAAAAAACCTTTACATTACATGTCTTTTTTACATAGTTCGTGTTCGATTGTTACATTTTTCAAAGTGTGTATCTCACTGCACTGCATTGCACAGCAATAAAATATGCTAATAAATCAAATAAAGGAGATTTTTTTTGGTTCAATAAGGCAAGATAAAGCCCTGCTTATGTCCGCTCTGATGTTCTGAATCAGTTTTTCTGTGCTCTTCCTCTCAGTCCACTCACTGGTTCTTTGTTAGTAGCTTGCAGCCTGCTAATTATCAGCAAATTTGATAAAGGCAATAATAAATAACCCAGCCAGGCCTGCTGGGCTGAAAGCAGAAACACAGAGGAAAAGGCAGCCTGTGGATACAGGAGCAACTTTATTTGGGACAAAACTGTGAGTTTCTGGGCCGGGTCAGTTAATATTAATAGCCGTGGATGAGTGTCACTCTAAAAACAGAAGGAAAAGAGAGCACATCAGAGGAAAACAGAAAACATGGGATGGATCGCCTTTCTTACCTATTTGTGTGACACAAATAGGTGGGTTTATCACCTCACAGTAAATCCCGCACTCGTCTGTTTCTAATTAAAAGGATCATTACCCTACAACAATGCAGGGGAAAAGCAACTGCTTCAGAACAACCTAAATGGGTCATTCATGCTGATTTAACATGAACAGGAAACTTAGTTTGTTGAGTATCTTAGTAGAAGACTAGCTGACCTAACAAATACATTTTACATGTCTATATATATTTTTGGAAATATTTATTTAGAACAGAAAGGCAACAAAACAAAAATTCTTACTTTTGTAAATCTGAAAGTTATCTCCTAAAGAAACAGACTGATTAAATAATGCAAGCATCTCCAATAAGATTATAGCATACAAGAGCAAAAATATTTGTAAGTCATTTCAGAAAGACATTTGTTGGACATAAAGTGAAATAGTTGAAACTTTTATTTCTTTTACTTGTGATGATTATGGCTTACAGGTAAAGAAGGCCCAAACATAAATGATAAGAAAATTAAAATATCAGTTTGCATAACAAGCCCACACAGAAAAACCAAGCCTCTTTCACATACCAGATATTTCCAATAGGTTTTAATTATAGCCCAACACCAACATAAGTTTTAACATGAAAAAAAAAAAATCAAATTTCAGGGTGATAATTCCTTTAAGCCATATTGCTCCTAAATAAGAAATCCAAACAATGTCCTCATACTGTGTTTCATGTGCCTTTTCTTATGTTACTGCCACCTGTGGCCAAAACACAGACCTGCAGCGCTCTTCTGCTCGTTCTTGTAGGTCGTGCTTCTACTTAGCAAGGTTATTTTTTTAACTTTTTCATTTTACCTGGAGTATCCGTTGGTGTCAGGTTGAGCTGGATACTAGGTGCTTCTGATTATCCTCAAAAACAATCTTGAATATATAGCTTTGAATTTGGTTGCTAAGTCCGACCCATTTAAATCATGGAAAATCAGCTATGGGGTTATAGATGCATTGGTGCTGAACTACTCAGGTGTCCGTCTGCTCATCAAACGAGTCGTAAAGGGTCAAATAAAAAGGGTATTGTAAAAATATTTTTAAGTAACATCTTACATTTGTCTTAAAAAAATGTTCCCAGTAAATGTTGTTTACTGTGCCACCATCAGAATTGAAACTATGACAGACAGACTTCTCTGAATTATACTGTTAATGTTTACTGTTCTTTTTAAAGAGAAAAGTGCTTCTGTACGATGGGTAAACAAAAGACCTTTAGCTCTGGATTTTAATAATTGTACTGCTTAAGTAAGAAAATAATTAATCAAGTATAAAGATTTTGATTGAAACGTTTCTAATATGAATACAGTGATTTAGACAAAGCAAATAATCTAAAGCTAGGGTTGGTATTTCCTTTGAAGGCAGCTTGTCTTTTGGATATCACCAATCTTAAAGTGTGTGCGTATGTGAAGAACAGACTAATCTAGGTCTGTTATGAAATCTGGTTCTGGAAGGTACAGCATAGGAGTATGGGTTAATGTATGTTTAAGTTTTTGATCTTTGTTTGTTTGGTTTTCTGCTTGTCAGTTTTATCAGAGGAAGTAGGAAACTGATGGAGAATAAACAAACGAGGAGTTTTCTGTTGAGAGATAAATAAAAAAAAAAAGAGAGACAATCCCAGCTCTGTGGTTACCATAACAACAGTGACATCACTGAGGGTTACCTCCTGGTCTGTTCTGTGGTGCCCTAGAACCACGGATCAGGCTTAATGTGCATGTCTGCAGGAGCTGACGTGTGGGCACGCAGAAGCTCCTCCGCGTGAACTATTTATAAAAGAAATCATAGGGACATAGGTCTGGTTTGGATGGTAACCATGGTTGCCCACTGTTGCTAGGCAACTGCAGCCATGGCAACAAGCTGAAGCATGATGTAGCGTTGCTTAGCAAAAGGAGAGAGTGGAGGTGGGGAGTCATCGATAGCTTTGAGATACAAGCAGCGTTGTAGAGGTTCACCCTGGATATAAAGTACATCTGTCTTCAACTCACTGAGAGTAAACCTGAACTAGTTGATGTTTATGGTTTTACTAGGTTCACATCAAAGCTTCTACAGTTGCAACAACAGGTCACACTACCAAAACAACCATTTCACTTCCATGGATACGTGTGAAAATGTTTGGTGGGAGAAAGTTGACTGCCCTGAACATAGTCCTGCTCTCGACCTTTTAGACCAGCTTTTGGATGAATAGATGTAAATTCAGTGGTTCTGGGTTTCTCATCTAACCAACGTCACATAAACACACATAAAAACAACAAAAAAGAAGAAAAGTTGATACTCCTCAGAATGATGTCCATCAACAAATTGAACCCTATTGATTAAGTAAAGGATGTGATTGCAGCTTTGGTTATTATTTCTTGTAGCATGTTTTTGGTTGCTGCCCTTTTTTTACTTGCATTTCTTTCGTTGATTGCAGGTTTTAGTGAGTGCAGCATATTTTGTTTGCAGTATTTTTTGTTGCAATAGTTTTTTTGTGCTTGCTTGTTTCAGGGTTTGCATCATACATGTGTTTGCAGCTCATTTTACCGTTTTCACCTGTTGGAAGGTCCTTTCCTTGTTGATTTTCAATTGTTTTTTGTGCCTGTGTGTTTTGCAGTTTGCACCACACATGTTTTTACAGCACCTTTCGTTATTTACTGTGCGGCCTGTCAGCCGTCAAATATGGCTGAAGGTGCCATTTTCATCTGTTGAAGTTATAGAATAGTTATGCAAATCCCCTGGCCAGGATGGGTCATCCTACTATTAAGGAATAAGATGGGTTCGGTATCCAAAAGTTTTCAAAAATTTCACAAATGTAGGTGTTGAATGTTTAAAAAAAACTGCAAACCAAAAGAAAAATGACATACAGATCCCGTGGCTAAAGATGAAAGTTTCGGCACAAATCTGTCATTTTTCTGGCTCATGGCTGTACGAGTTGCTTCGAATTTCATTCCGTTTGGTCCTATTTAATAATCTTCTGTCTCTTTTGCTTTTTTTTTTTGTACTTTTGTTTACATTTTTTCTTCTTTTTTCGATGTAAAAAACCTTACCTATCTACTAACCTACCGACCTTTTCCTTTCTTTTCATTCTTTTCCAAATGAAAAAAAGAGAATTGTCATATTTTAGGTTTTTTTGTTGTTTTTAGCTCCAGCATATACTTCCTTAAATTTGATGAATTTTAATCATTTCTAGGTTTATGAACAACCGTGTTCCTCCTAACAAGAGATACCAGCCCACAGAATATGAACATGCTGCCAACTGTGCCACGCATGCGGTCAGTATTTATACACACACGCACAGAGCATACAAACCGATTTATAATGTTTTAACGATAACGCAGCACATTTACATTTATGACTCATTAGTTTTTAAAAGTTGTGCCACCGTCATTTTTTAAATAGCACCTCACCTTTGTGTGTTTTTTTTCTTTGATCTCTTGTGTTTTTTAGATGTGGATAATCCCCAGCCTGCTGGGTAGCTCACTGTTGCACTACGAGTCAGAGGACCAATGGGAGCGGCTGTCAGCCTGGGTGTACGGGGCGGGGCTTAGCTCGCTCTTCATCATCTCCACCCTGTTCCACACTGTGGCCTGGAAGAAAAGCCACCTCCGGTATGAAACAGACTTACAGAGCTTTGTTAGAATATCCCTTGAACTTATTTGCATTGGGGGGGTTATTCTTATACAGTCCAAAATGTTTCCATTCTTCCATCTGTGGACCCTCTTAATCTCTGGGGGTCATGTCTTGTTACAACCATACAAATGACAAAAACACTGATTTACTGGTCAGAGCTGAAGGGAACATGGGTGAACGTAAGCACAGGGTGAACTTGCAAAAGAAAAAACGTGAAAGGCTGGGAAAGACCGTAGACTGGGAATCCGCCTTCCAGCAGGACAGCCACAAACATAAAGTCAGAGCAACAAAGATAACAGCAGATTAATGCTGAAATGGACCAGTAACCTGAATCTAGTTGAGAATCTGAGGAAATAGATGTTCAGACGTACCCTCTATCCAGTCTAACCAACACTGAGTTATTTTACAAATAAAAGGCAAAAACTTTGGTCTTTATAGATGAGAATCTGATATAGACATACAAATATTTGCATTTGCAGCAAAAGACTGTTCTACTAAATATTTATTAGAAAAAAATGAAAAATTAAGTTTTCTTTGCACCTCACTGTTACTTATGGACTATTTTTTAATGATCTCTTCCCTAATGTCCTTATAAAATAAACTGCTGGATTTGGTTTTAGTATGTAAAAAATGTTAAACGGCTATAAATAATTCTGCGTGTACAATACACATTTTAAACCAAACCTTTTTTTCAGCTCTGTGGAGCAGTGTTTCCACATGTGTGACAGGATGGTGATCTACTTCTTCATTGCAGCCTCCTACGCCCCATGGTAAATATACTGGCCTGTTGTCTTTGTGTGGGTTCCTGTAAATAAGACTGTATAGGGGACTCTAGCCAGCTGTCATCTTATTGGCTCTCCGACAGGCTAAACCTTCGGGAGCTGGGTCCGTGGGCGTGTCACATGCGCTGGCTGGTGTGGGTGATGGCATCTTTTGGAACCACCTACGTCTTCTTCTTCCACGAGAGGTCTGTTCCCACGCTGACACCTTCATGTGGCCGTCTTTTCACACAGCTGATCATTCATACTTTAATTTGGCAAATATAACAACTGATAACAACAATTAATGCTTTGTAATTTTTTTTTCTATTTGACCAGACAAAATATCAACCTGCTGCATTATTATTTTTCACAGCTCTTTAACAGTGGACACAAATGGTCCTCACCGGAAATACTCATTATTGCAGATATAGGTACATAAGCATTGCATAATAAACAACTATTCAAAGTTATTGCAACAACTCTTAATAATGCATTCAGATTGGGCATGTTGGCTGCAGAGAGGGCGATGGATTCACATTGAGTTTGTACACAAACCATGTGAAGCGGCCAGCAGTAAACTCCACGCGGTGAGAGTGCTGACGGCTCTGCCCTCACCTGCTGCTACTAGATAAAACCGAGGTGTTTTCAACCAGCAGCACCGCATGGAGAGAGCTGAGAGGTGATCCTTGAAGTTGAAGAGAGCTGAACTTTTCTTTGAAATCGTGACGCAGCAACCAATCAATGACTGTTGATAGGTGAAGATTTCTTTCACGCAAAATAGAATACAGAGAATATAATGTTAACAAAGGTAGAAATGAGGAATGCTTCCAAGAGGTTTTCAGGTGGCTTTAAAAAAACACAGTTTTTAACTTAGCCCTAGAATCACAGTTTGTCGTGCTCCTTTACCTCCAGCACAGACCCTGGTCTGTCGCTGCTCACTCCCCAGCATCCATACTTTCTGCGTGGGTAGATCTACATGGAAGTACCGCTGAATCCAACCGTCATCCAGGCACTGCTCTGAATGAACCAAAGTAAACTTTTTTTTTTCTATGATTCCAGGGATTTTCCAAAAATTGATGGTTCTCTAAAGCTGATTCAAACGTTGTGCATTGAGAACAATTCAGCAGCAGTCCACAAAGTTGAGTTTGACCTGTGCTTTTATTATGAAATACCAACAGGAAATGCAATAGGGTTGCCATGGGTAATGCCAGGTTGCAAACTAGAGGTTCTAGGAGGCTGATGAATTACTAAATATTAAACAATCACCCCCAGCGTTGCGCTCAGCTCTGTTTTAGTTTGAAAACTTTATATAAATTGCAACAGCGATCTAGGTGATTCAAAGCATTATTTTGCATTGCCTCCATCAGGTGCCTTTTTCTCTGTATCATAGATATCAAGTCATAAATGCCAATAAATTTTCTATAGGTCAACCAGGACAAAGCAGAGATATAAGTTGTGGTTTGGGAAGCCCAGACCAAAATTTAGACATTTTTTATATTCGTTCATTGAAAATGACAATATTGCCAAATTTTGATTGTATTGTTTCAGTATAGATTATTTAAAAGATGTTAACTTTTTTGAAATGTAAAAAGGCCTCTGATGA
>JAUZNJ010026786.1:0-15000 GCA_034780135.1 Jordanella pulchra | reverse complement strand
AGCAACCATTCTTTTGTCTCAACAATGATTAACAGTGAAAAGTGCTTTAGTAAGATTTTAAATGTCAATAAAAATGGATAAAATAAGTTGTTCTGGCTACATTTATATTTTCATGACAGTTAGGTCTGATGGACAAGACTACAATCATTATTTCCTTTACTTTGCACTAACATGAGGCCTGTGTATTTCCTGTTGTTTTATTCATCCTCACTTTTTTAAAGGCGGGATTTTTCTAGAGGAAAATCAACGGATCCACATGCTCATATTTGAGTAGACTGCACTTTGTGGGACCAATTTCTCCTGCTGTACTGAACACCCGTTCAGATTCCACACTGGAGACTGGATCTTTTAGCGAGAGATGTCAGCAGTGGAAAATCCTGCTGCTCTTTCAACCACTGTAGTGGGTTTTTCAGCAATGGATCACACTCTCTGTAGCTTTTGACTTCTTCACTGGCCTTCTCTTTTACAGATTAGCTCACTATCCTCACTACAAACAGCTGGTCCAATGCTGACATTTTCTTCTTTTTGACAGGAGGATCAGCTTCTGGAATAGAAAACAATTACTGTATGTTACTGGCTCTGTTTATCCTGCCTTACTAGTTTTTTTCTACATACCCGAATTACCCAAACTATCATTTCATTCATCTTCATCTGACTTTTCAGAATGAAATAGAACACATGCTGTATGGAAAAGCTGTACTATCATTATCAAACTATTTCTTTGCATGCTGTTTCCCTCATAGCAGTGTGTTGTTAAATTAATACTTTATAGATGTAGTATAAATTTAAGCCAATGTCAACTTTTTCCTAATCACACAAACCTTCTGGCTTGTGTTGAGTCTGGGCTTCATCAGTGTTCATGTGCAGATCTTGAGGGGCAAGTTCAGTCTGACATTGATTTGTTTCCAGTGGACCTCTGTGGACTGAATCCCTTGTTTCCAATCCCTGAATAAATCTAATGACAGTAGACAAAAATGGTTTATTCTAGTATGCAATTTTTTTGAGTAAATGATGGGTTAGGTGATTACCTTGGTATGATGGGATGTAGCTTATGCATGTAAATGTTAGCATCATGGTAAGTCAGGAAAGGCAGAGACTTAAAGTGGAGAATCCAGAGCTGCTGCACTGTAGAAGTGATCATCTAGGCCAGTGTAATGCTTCTCCAAGACATTTCTGAAAGTTTGTTTCCTCTTTTTGATTACCACAGATTCTTCATCAGCAGCTACATTGTTTTGCAGACAACCAAGCTTTTTTAGTAAGAGCTGCAAGCATGTGATGTTGTAATGCTGTCATCTGATTTCAAGTGTTGTAATATCCAAACCAGGAACTTACAACCGATTCATCTTAGAATTCATTGGTAGTTTACTATCAAATAAGGAGGCTTTCTCCAGTTCCACGGGCTTAACTTGGACAGTAAGTAAATTGAAGCTTGCTACACCTAACACGGAAAAACTTTAAGGATCAAGACACCATTATCATGAGGCTTGTTGACAGAAAGCACAAAACAGCTCTGCTCAAGAAAAGAAGGAGGCTGAAGGGAACCAGTGTGTACATCAATTTACACCTGAAGAAGAGGGACGCCAACATCGCAAGCAAGTCCACATCCCTGAGAAAAACAAGGGGAAATCCAAGCAATGTGTATGGCAAATAGGAAGCTTTTTATGAAGCGGAACACATCACCAGAACTTGTTTAAAACTAGTTTTCATGTGATATTTACTCTTATGGAACTTGCTTAACTTTGTCTAATCTTGCATTAAATGATTGATTTCATTTCATTAATTTCATTATGTGGATGATTCCTGACTGATTAATTGTGCTTAACGCTGATCGCACCAACAATCACATGTTCCTTGCTAACAACTTTGTTTTGTGAGCTTGTTTGAATTCAGTGGCTTCCTCCTTATCTAAGGTTGGTTGTCTTCTTGAACTTGTGAGAACTGAATGCTCTCCTTTTCCAGCAGCTGTTGAGACTCGCTGGTAGCTGATTGGTTCAGTTTATTTGGATCGGTTGTGGCTCCTCCCTCCTGGCTGCTAAGTTTAACCACTGTAGGGCTAGCTGGTTGGCTAATTGTACTTATCTGCCTGCCCCACCTTGTGGCCTGCTGAAGCTAGTCACTGTTAGCTTATTAGCTGGTAAATCTGATACATCATCTGTACTTGATTTCCTTTTCAATGCCCACATCAGAATACTTTTAATTAATGAAATTTCTTTTATAAAGTTAAATTAATTGTATCACATCTAAAATTATCTAAAGATTGCATTAAGTGGTCTTTATACCCTCTATTTTGCACCCAGTGAAATGCTGTTACATGAACACTGCTAATTAATGAGGATTTTCCTGCGCTATAATTGAATTTTAATTGTTAAATTACCCTAAGGACAGTTTTCTTTTCTCCTATTGTTTACTCTTGTAGTTTGTAGAGTATTCAAGTATTATTATTAAATAGATAAGATTTAAGAAATTGAAAGTATATAGCGTTTGGATTTCTGTGGTTATTTTATTTATGTCTAAGAGTATTAAATTATCTTCTTTTTTTAATAATGCTCATAGCAATTTTAAATAAAGGTTATCAACATTTATTGATGTTTAATATAACTTTGTCCATAATAATAATTTCAGACATTAAGGACCATTGCCTATATAAATACTCACTTCTCAAAATACAAAAGGTTAATAATTGTTAACTAATGATAATAATGAAAATAATAGTTCATTAGTTCTTAGTGAAGCAAAAAATGTAAGATTATATGGGCTTGAAAAACAATACATTTCAGTAAATGGTGTGAAAGTATGGAATAAACTCAGTGTTGAATTAAAGCAATGACCAAGAATGAGGCAGGCAGCAGTTTGGATTCTTATGGTATATAGGAATCAGGAATATTGCTGGTTTTAAAAACTACAGAAAGGTGAAGGGGTATGATTTCACTTTGTTGTACCCCTTTTCAGAAATAAGCGATAAATACGCATGTTAAAATTATATGTCGTTTATTATAATATTTGCATGTTGTGTTGTAAATTTTCAATTTTTTTGTGCTGTGTTTAAAGAAGCTTCTGGATGGAATGGTGTGGGGGTCTACTGTCTCACTTCTAGATCCTCAAACACCTGGTCAATGCTTATTGCCACATACTAGCTGAAGAATGTTGCTGCCCATATCCAATCCATTTATGTCCACAAAGTACTGTCCTTACAATGGCAAATTCCAGCAGGATAATCCACAAAGTCTCTCCGCTTTATTCCACTGAAGAATATTTGAAGCATTGTGTAACATCCAAATCATAGACCACTGTGTAATGCCACTCTTACTAATTGTTCTTTGCTGAAATTGCTTAGCTCCTAGGTTTTTCTTTCACATAAGCGCTGTGTTGAACAGTCAAGAGGTCCTTTGGAACACACTAAGTTGTGTTGTTATTTGGGCGTTTAAGGCAGTTAGAGCAATTCTTGTTCTTTTTAATTGATGTTAAGCATTTGTAACTAAGACACTAGAAAGAAAGAGTCAATACAGACATTAAATAACAATTATAGTTTACAGACAACTTGTAAGCAGCTGATGTGTGAAAAAAGCAAGATGTTTGGATATGAGAGGATGCCAACTTATTGAAACACCATCAACTGTTCTACTGTGTGTGGTCTCGCTCTCTGATCGGATTATCTGTGTGGATGAGCCGTTCCAGCGAATCCCTCTGAACAGCATATAATCCTAATTATTCTCAACATTGATTCTTCAAGCCTGATAACTTCTCCTGTATTAGAAACATGGACACAATGAGAATATTACTGATTTCAAGCACGCAGAATAAATCTGTGTCAATTGGAACAGTAGCGTAGTTGTTGCATCACCACTTTCAAAGCTCGTCTGGAGCTGCGTTTCACCTCCTGTTATTAACAGTCTTGAGATAATGATAAATTATTACTATTTTCATTTAATGGGGAAATTATGATTAACACAGTCTGGTAAACACAAATCAAATCGACGCATTCAGGGCTAACATTAGCCCTGAGTGACTTGAAAGCTAAATTAAATGCAATACATATCAAGTCTTTGACACTTTAAACCCAAATTGTTTAGCCTTAATGCTTTCCCTAGCCCCGTTGACTCTGTTGATCTCCATTTTGGAAAGGTGAGGCATCTCCAAAAGTCAGCATGTCAGGCCTGCAGTCGCAAAGTTAATGTTTTCCCTCTTGTACGAAAGCCTCCAGCCATATCAAAGTTTCCTGTAAACTAAAAAAGAAACGTTGCAAAAAGTCTGTTTTGCAGAGTCTGGTTTTAAGATTACCAATAGTCCGATTTAACTGTGCAGTCAGAAGGTTGTGATTCATGTGACCCTCATAGCCTTCGATTCTTGGGGTCTCTTTGATGTGGCTGGCTCTGGAGGAGCAGCAAAAGAGGGTGAGACAAGCATGAAGCACCTGCTTTTTCACCAAGCACAATGGAGGGGTGGATGGGGCAGGAGTGTATTGTGATGGTCTTGTGACAGAGGGGGCTTTGCAGCACTTGGAGAGGAGAGTACAGCAGAGCATAAAAACAAAACCTTGGCACTGGTCCTCAATGTCTGAAATTAATATCATGGCTTATGGCTTTGCACAGTGGAAAATGCAGATATTCACAGATTGCTTTTGCACTGTTCTGTAGAAAAGGGTTGTGTGGAAAAGTCTCAGTCTCCCAAATCTTAACTATATTGGTAATTTCTCCTAAAAACAGCACAAGGTCCATTCTAGCGCTGAAGTTTGACTGAAAAACTATCAACCTTAACAAATATTTTAGCTTATTTACTTACACACTTTGTACTTAGGTCTTATCAGCAATAACTTTTTACATTTGCACTCTTAAAGGTTTCCCAGCACTAGCCTGAAGTCAAGAGTACAACCTTTTTATTTGCATCTGTGCTTTTACAAATGGCCCAAGGACATCTCGAGAGGTTAGATCTGCACCGACGGGTAAGCTGAGCTCCTGTACAACATAAAAAACAATAATAATGCACACAACACATTAAAAAGTAACATTGTTTTGCCCCTGAGAAGTTTTATCCACCTTGTTCAGCTAGGCCGCACATATCAACTGGAATCTTAGGGATGAATTTACGAGTGAGCCACGCAGATAGATGGATGGATTGATGGAAGGAGCAATGATAACTGTGAGAAATACATTCTGATGACCCTGGAGCAGATAAGCACAGCCCGTAGGCTATCAAATGATGATTTTCTGAGCCCCAAACCAACCCGCCTGCATGCTTAAGTGAGGTAAGAGCCGGGGAGAGTGAGTGAATCTTGGAAGAAAATGGGATGGAGGATTTGTAAGGCAGGCAGCTAACTGGATTAGAATGTGTAATAATACCAGCAAAGGTTAATGTTTACAGATTCGGAGGGGCTAATGAAGGCCAGTGCTCCCTAATAGGCAGGGCAGGTCAACTTCACTGGTTAATAGCCAAACTAAATGGCTTGTGATTAGCATCTAAGATCTTCTGTAATAGAGCGTGGCCCTCAGATTTATGAAGGAACAAGTGATCATTTAGCTCACTGGACATGCTAATAAGCAGGAACGGTTTGCTAAACAGGCATCTCTGTTGCAGAGGGCACCAGAAACAATTAATAATTATGTACTGCTTTCTCTCGCTGGGATGACTGGTGGAGAGTGTGCTCATCAAAAAAATACAAATGCTTTTTTATTACAACCGTCTAATTTTAGGCATGTATGTAGAGTGTTTCAAAGAGGCCATTATGCTACTTGAACCTTTCCATATGTTGGCATTTCACAGCCACATATTTCAGCATACTTTTGTGTCACTTTACATGACAGACCTGTAGTAGCAAATATTTTGGAGATCAATCAAGCCCCTTTAATCCGTTTGCTTTAAATTAACTCTAGTGTAATCAAGTGCTTTCATTGTTGCTCCACTGAATGACTTCTGTTTTTATTTGACACCCTGTGTTATTATCTGCTTTTATCTGTTTTAACTTTTCCTTTGTAGAACTTTGTGATGTGTTTTTACAAATTTAAGGTGCTTTATTGATAAAAAAAATATTATTATTATCATTAAAGAAGTTGCCCACTTAGTAAAGAGAGTCTACTTTTAGTCTTAGTATAAATCCAGTTGTTATGTGAAGGCTTCTCAGTTAGAGAATATTAGAGAACAAATAACATCATGAAGACCAAAGAAATTAGCAAATATTTCAGAGATGAAGCTGTGGAGAATTTTAGGTTTGTTGGAATTCGTAGAGCACTGTTTACTCCATCATTAAAAAATTGCATACTAACACAGAAGCAGAGTAAGGAAAATATTTACCAGAACAGCAACTAAGAAATCCATAGTTACTCTGAAGGAGCACTAGACATCCACAGCTCAGGTGGGAGAATCTGTAAAGCTATACTGCTAAGAAAACTCTCCACTAATCTTTATCTTTATAAAGGAGGGGCAAAATGAATCCTGCTCTTGAAAGAAAACTATAAAAGTCTTGTTTGTAATATTCCATATGTCATGCAGGGGACATAGCAGTACTCTGGACAGATATGTACAACTGTCACACTTTGGCCAATATGCAAAACGTTGTGACCATCTTCACAGTGAATGATGATGATGAGAGCAGTATGATACAGTGATACTTTTTTCCATTAGGAAAAGGGGAACTGCTTTGTGTCAATGGAAACATTTATGTAGATGTTGTCTTATACCAGGCAGTTCTTAATGTATAATGGTCCAGTTGTGTTCTAAATGGTGAGTGGTGCACAAGCGTTTTCGATTAGACTAAAATATGTTTAGTGTCATGAAAAAACCCCAAAAGAAAAGAAAACAAAACAAAACAGATTGTACCATTTATATGGACTGAAGTAATTGGAAAAAGAGGCATACAGGGCAACAAATATGTTATATAAACATGCCAAATGTCAAGTTAAAGTGCTTTGGAGAATAAAGTTCTGAATTTTCATTTGACAGAAAGTAAAAAAAAAAAGATTTTTTTAAATTTTATCTTCCTCAACAAAAGATTCAACAATAGACACTTTATTTTATTTAAACAACAAAGGAGTGGATTTCTGAAGTAAAAAACAAACAAACTGTAAATCCTTCTAGATTATAAAAAAACAATAGTTTTGCAGGTTTTGGCTGGTTACAAAGAAAAACACAAGCGATATGTATTTTTTTTCTAAATTTCTTGCATCTTTTCAGCAACAAGGACATCACTCACTTTATTTTGCAAACTTTCTTAAACTGGCTCTTTCAAGTCTGTTCTTTGTAATTTTTTGGGTTTGGAAAGGAAAAAACTGCAACATGATATTGTTATTTTAACGAGTGTCTGCATCAACCGTCTAAGCTGGCTAATCTAATTTAAGACATTCTTGAATTATGATCAGTCTGAGGACAGCAAATGGCCCAGGGCTGCAATGTGGACACTCTTGGTCTAGATCAAAATCCAATCTGCAATAAGGCCTGAAAATCACTCAATGTGCCCTTTACTCAACCAAACCATAATTCAAAGATGAATAAGCATATCCTCAGTTTCTGGATGCAATGAGCTGATGGGAGCATATCCTAAGATATTTGCAGCTGTTGTTATGGCGAAATTACACTCATTATTGACTCACTGGTTGAGAATACAAATGCACCCCATACTTTGCATGATTTTCCTTCTGCTTGACAATAATGCATTGTTTTGTTTTGCTCTACCAGATAAAAAGAACTTAGACAGTATAAGAGATGTGAATACTTTTGCAAGGCTCTGTAGATCACATACTATTGGACATCCTGTCTGGCTAGTGGTTGAATTTGTCAACTTTTGGTGATATTCCATTAAGCTTAGCCAAGTAGAAGCTTTTTTTTTTTTTGGTAAAATGTCCAATTAAATAAAGCCTCACAAGTAAAAGAGAATATGGCTCTTTTGGTCAGACAAAATGACTCATTACTCATGGAAAATATGCAAAAAGAACATCCAGTAGTATTAGACAATGTAAAGTAATGTTATTAATCCTAATTCTCCTCTCCTAACACCATTTCCAAAACTGACTCTTTAAAATAGCCCTTATTGCCCGGGGATCATATTTTCACTATCATCAAAGTGGAGAGGGTTTGAAGTTTTATTAATTCTGAGGCAGAATTTCTTGCTCAAAGCCATCGTTATTGTTATGAATGTATGTAATTACTTTGGCTTGGCGACAGTGCCTCCTCATTTCTCAGCCTGTGTATTAACAAGACTATTGTTGAACTTAATCAATGCGGCTCGCCGCTCTGAGGAAAAATCGGGGGTTGGTCAAGATGAATAGGCCTGACATTCTCAATTTAGAATCCATCAGAAAGTCATAAGTGTTAAGCGGGGTGAGAATCATTTCAGAAAAAAGTTCTCCTCTTATCCCTGTGGTTCATTAGGTGTTTCTAGATCATTAAGTAAGCAATCCCCTTTCATGGTGAATGATTCTGTATTAGTTTAACAGTATATAAAACATCTACTCTCATTTTTAAAGTGTCTTTTTTCTTCCTTTGGGTTTTTTGTTCATGTGAGATAATTTTGCTGCCAGTTCTTTACATCTTTCAGCTTGATTAGTAGCCCCTCATTTACTAATCAGCGAAGCTCTACAATGACGGAAACTTGTGTCTTCTCACTCCTCAGTCACCAGTCGTCTCAGTTATCAAAGATAGAATATCAGCTCATTTTCAACATGAAAAGACAGAATAATTAGCTTGATGGGTCTTCTTTTGCGGGAAATCATAATTACCTTGCCTTCTTACTTCATTAAGAAGCAACATTCATTATGGTTAAACATTTTTTATCATCGTCGCTATAAAGAATTTCTCTTTAAGTTCCAGACAGGAAGATAACAATGTTTAACTTCTCCTTTTTGAGATGTTTTAAAGTATATTTAAGTTTGTATATTTTAGGATTCTTTATTGCTCTTTTTATAGACTTGCTATAAGTCCAGGTTTGTAAATTCCCTGACTTATACCTTTTGTGTGAACAAATCGTCACATATGAGCTGTAGATCTCTACGGGTCCTCCAAAATCTCCTTACATTGTCCAAACAAATTAACTTCAGGTCAGGGGTCTTAAACAGGCCACTTTTCTTCACTAATACTAATATTCTCTTGCATTATTTGTAAGTTAAACCTCTGACTTTATGGTGTCGCCGTTTATTGTCATCATAGTAACTACATGTGGCCTGCGACTCTGATTAGCTGTGACACCATCCTGAAAACAGCTCAATGTTAATCAGCCTAATGGTTTGTTTTCTACACAAAGCCACCCATGGATCCAGTTTACCTTTACCCTCTCCAACATAGAAACTACTCCTTATTTTCCGTTTGTATGTCTGCTTCTATCTCCTTGAACTCCAGTCAGTTTTGGCAGAAGGCCACTCGTTCTGAGCCTGGTTCTGCTGCAGGTTTCTTCTTGTTAAAAGCAAGTTTTTCCTCTCCACTGTCACTGCATATATGCTCAGTGTAAGGGATTGCTGCAGAGTCAATGACATAATGTAAGCAAATTTCTACTCTCGCTATACGCTCATCCAGGCGGAGTAGATCCAGGAAAGTCAAAGATACGATGCAGTCAGCTGGGTTTCTGTAGATGGAAACCTATTAACCAATCTGACTGGGGGATTTGATTGAATTTTCTCTAAAGTGCCCTCAGATGACATGTGTTATATAATAAATAAAACTGAATTAAACGGAATAGGTGCACTGTGGGGGGTAATGAGATTTTGTCCCCCTGTTGAAGCTATGTCTGCTGATTTTTCAACATTGCCATGTGCATAAAGAAAGAATGGAAACATAGTTTATTCTAGAATTTAAACAACTGATAAAATTTTTTTTTAACCAGTAAATTCAGATTCGCTTTAGATGAATAAAACTGCAACAGTTTTGTTGTACTTGTAAAAATGCTTAGTATTAGGTTTAAGTATCACCTTACTGGTATAATAACCCTTGTATTTATGGTAACCTGGATTTTAAACATACAACATAATCCAAACTTTGGATATTTGTCCTAATCCAGCACGCCTGGTCAACCCTACTGGGTTGAAAACTGGTTTAAACTTGAACCAGCAAAGGGTTTTAAATGATGTAATTTATAAAGTGTGTTTGAATTACAAACAGGTGGACTCTTTTAACTAGTTAGCTCACTTTTTATTTCAAATAGTTGCACTTGCTTTTATGTTTTTGGTAGCTGTGTAAAAGGAGGAAAAGTCATCCTTTAATCGTCTTTTCAAATCACAATTTTGTACGACCTTGCAACACTCAGCAAATATAATATCCACAATAAAATTATGTTAGCGATTATAGTGTGAAAAAAGTAAAGCTTAAGGTTAGTGGAGGTTTAAATCAGACAGCATAAACAGATTTTTTTTTTAGCAAAAAATCAAATTGAATGACTCACGATAACATCTCTCTGCATATTTACTGTGTACAGCATATAAACATTCACAAATAATATCAGACAAAGTATGCATGAGATTTGGAGGATCCACTATAAATTACATAGTTGACATGACTGCTCTATTACCAATAAATGATATTTGTTCTGGGAGGCATATACAGACAAAAAATATGAAGACAGAACTGTCAGCTATAGTTATGTTTAGAATATCATACCGCCTCATGAATTATCCCTTAATACGTGCAAAACATATCGTGTAACAAAACCTGCGAGTGAGTGACTTTTATGGTAATGATGTCAATTTTTAATCCTTACTTCATAAGTTTCTCCACTTTTGAAACTGTGCTTATATTTGAGAGTAAAGCCAAAGCTGCATCTTGATGCTGTTTAAGGAGATGTTTTAAAGCTGTTCTCAAAGACAGAATAATGAAATGACAGCCATTGATTTTTCTCACTGACAGAGCTGACAAGGAAGGTGACAGCTATTCCCTCCGAACATTCCTTTCCCAGTGTATGTTCCTCACACATTTGCTATAAGTAATAGCTTCAGGGATAAGTCATCTTGCTCATATGCCTGCGGTTTGGTGAAAGTTAGCATTTTTTTCATGCATATCAGGTCATTTTGTACTCGGGTCTTTTACGTTCATGTTTAAAATATCTTTAATTACTCTCTGTTTTGAATATATTCCACAGTGCATATTTACTTTAAGTTAATGTTGCATTTTCCATCTATAATTTTAGTATAGTGGCATCTGTATTTTTGCGGCTAAACCAACTCTTCCTGATCTTTTTTGTTTTTTAACCGCTAATTTTTATGGCATCACAGATTAGAAATTCAATCAATACCCCTCATTGCTCGTAAAAGTCATAGCTACAAAGATTTTTTAATGCTATACTAATATTGCAGCAATGATAAGTAACTGTAAAGTTTCCAAACTAACTTTCATGTATGGGTTTTTTAAGTGCCGAGCCCACATGCAGAACACCAAGACAAAAGAACTTTATCAGGTTTAAGATGTTTATTTTAAGAGATGAAACTGAGGAGCGAGGCGAGAGCCAGGTCCAGAGAGGAAACACCGGCTGAAGCAGACACTGGGAGAGAGAGCAGACTGATGAGTTCACGGCCAGTTGGAAAACTGAGCAGCTGAGCGTCTTAGAGTGAGTCTTAATGTTTAGAGATGGGTTCCAGGTATAGAAGGGAGGTTTTGGTTTCCAGGGTCTAGTTGCTTGTGGGAACAGGTCAACAAGGAGATTCTAGGAGGTAAAACTCAGGAGGCTCTGTGGTACCAAAAGCTGGCAAACACTCGGCTCCGACAACTGGGCAGCAGTTCCTTAAGTGCAGAGAAGAGGATGAGGCTGAGTGGAAACACCTGTGCCGCTGGGAGCCACACCGCACTCCAACCGAACCTGAAGCCATCTGGTGGTGGAAAAGGAAAGGCGCACAGGAGAGCAAAACCCCACACAGAATGGCAAAGAGCCCCGGATCATTACACTAACACTTGTCACTCATAGATCATGTATAAAAGATTGAGGCTTTAGACAAAGATGGGCAAGCAGTTATAAATTTATCACTCTTCATCCAAGTAAACACACTGTTAATTGTATAAAAACAACTAAAAAAAAGGTTTGAAAGAGACACAGAGACAAATGATATTAAAGGACTTCACAATTTGTCTAATTCATCTTGGGAAATTCATTTTTACATTAACAAATAGTCATGGAAAGATAAAAAGCATTATGACAGCAAACAACAGGTTAATAAATTTAAAAAATGTACCCTAAATTTTAAATTTTTCTTTATAATTTTTGCATTTAATGCTACAACACAAAACACACAATAATAGGATTTAAAGAAACAAATCCAAAATGTTGAACACTTACCAAGAAATACTTGTATAGCACAAAAGTAGGCACAGATTCACAAGAAAGGTTTGGCAAACAATGTTTGTGCTAGTAAACATTTTATACACAATGATGTTCCTAGATCAAGATGTTCATTAGGGAGGAACACACGACTGTGAATTTTTATCAGATACTTGTCTTACCTCTTATTTTCTCTTAGTCTCAGAATAATTTCATAGTTTGTCATCTCGTATGGTGTTCACATATTGACAAAGTATTTGCACTACATTGCTTTTTTCCTAAAATTTAGAAATTGCACTTGAAAACAAACAATGGGATATTATGTTCACAGAGCATGAAAGCACAGGAAGGATGAAATTACTTTTAGAAGCCTGGGAGCATGAATGCAAAGGGAGGAAGCTGAAAGAAGAAGACATAAAGACCAAAACAGAGTGGAAAATAAAAAGCGACCCGTGACAGTTAACTGGTGAGTGAGCAATAATGTGAGTTTTTTCCATGGAGGATTGGCGCCAAGGAGCAGGAGCTCTTGACAAATGGAGCCTTTAATTGACTCTAGCGACGTGGGACGTAGGTCGACCAATCAGCTGAACTGATGCACCACAACCAGGAGCTTTTTGTTTTTACCAGACCAGCTGCCACTAGACTAAATATTAGGCCAATATGTTGATATTTCTCTGCTCTACATAAGCTGACAAAGGTAGACACAGAAGCCTCTTCCGCACCCTAAAGTATTTAATTGTCTTTTAGGCTAATTGATTATCTAAGTAAATTTTCGGCCAAGTTTTCTCCATGCATTTCTGAACTCATAAAATAAAAAAATAACAAACACCATGTTTGATAATTAAGTAGAAGAACTCTAGGTTTGTTAATAGTAAAGGTGAATGATACATCATTGTCATAAGACCAGACATAACTCTTGGTTCACTGAAACAACGCAGTATTTTAAGAGTTTAGATAATGACCCAGAGCTACTTGTTATTAGCTTCAGTCAGAGCCTAACTTCATAGTAATAACGTGGCTCTGTGTTCTGTATTCAGTGTTTTATAGGTTTCTGGTTTAAACAAAAGGTTCAGAGGAATTTATGTTATAATTTTTAACTGAGGTGGGGGGGGATTCACATTGTTTTTGGGCTGGTAACATGCAGATCCGACAACCCTAGCAGTGGAAGACGGATGGTAGTTGTTAGCTAAACCTTTAAGAATATAGTACATACTTTCTTTCTACCAGTGATGGAGGATTTGTCTGAAAATCATGTTCCTTAAAAGAATTACACGCTAATACTGCATATATTTAATAAATTAATAAATAGTTATACTATACGTGTATTTTCAACTGGGGCTGCTGTGATGATATTAGCCATCACCTCTGCCTCAGAGTCTGAGTCCGTAGGCAGGAGGCTCTGGATGGTTCTAACCTGTAAGGTTCGTCAGCATCACTACCTGAGCTTAAAATGACTGATGGTTCAACCACAATAAACAATTTTAGACTTCATGTGTGGAACAACCATCATTGTTTCCATCCATCTCCATTACATTGAGCTTGCTCCTAAAGGTGTTCTCCTTCTGATGTCAGCACACAGAGATGAATTTTTACTAGCTGTTAATTAGTGCTTCTGTGGAGCTACTAAATGTAGGATATTTGTATTAGAAATAAGCCTCTGTTATTCATAATAACGTAGAACCACCTGGTATGTCCTGCTGCATGAGTTCAATGCAAATGTACTTGAAATCAATATTGCCTCATTAACAATGAATGGCAGAAACAGCTCTTTCAGTGAAATTATCTAAGAGAGAAAAAGCTAAACATACAAAGTCTGAGTCCTTGGTGAAATCTTTTACGGACGAAATATGCTTAGTTTTTTTTTTGCATCGACTTCCTTCAGTTGCTGTAAGATGAGAGACGATGTTAAACAGCAATAAAATGGATTCAATTAGTCTGGTGCCCCCCTGCAGGAAGGGATCATAACTAAATAGTAGACATACACTGGTCAGGACTTTTGAAGCCCAGTGCTGATCTTCGATCACAAAAATAAAAAAATATTTGTTGATTGCGACCGATCACAACATCAAATCGATAAATTCTTCAACGGCTGTCTCCTGTACATTGACACTGTATAATTAGGTATCAAAGTTACAGGAAATGATAAAGTATAAGGAACTGACCACTGTTTTAGTGTTGGAGGCAGTGGACACCAGCCTTGTTTAATTAAAATGGAAGATGGAGAAAAAATAATCCGGACAAATAACGGTGCGGGACTGCTCTTAAGAGTGAAGCCTTTTTAATTTAGCTCTAGAAGGACTGTTTTACCATCATACCTCCAGTGTAGACACTGACCAGCAGTCTCCTTTTCTCCCTGCTCCGCTACGCTGTCTGCCTGCAAATTCATCATGTGGCGACAGTAGAGAGGAAAAACTCCCTTTTAACAGGAAAACACTTCCATCAGAACCAGGTTCAGTGTGAGCGGCCATCTGCTAAAGAAGACTGGGGTTCAAGGAGACTGAAGCAAACATACAGAAAGAAGCAGAGATATAAAGGATAACTGTTAGCTCCACATGCCCCATCTAGTAAAGACAGAAGAGCTCCAAGCCAGCTCCCATGTCAGAGGCTAAAAGAGAGGACAGTTAGTCACAGTAAGAGAAACAGGACAACACTGAAAAACAGGCCAAGCTCCAATATCTATAATCTACGGTGTTGATGGTAGCCGCACAGCTGATATTTCCATCCAGAACATAGTCACAGCCAAACAGGAACAGACCAGATGAAGCTACTATGATGAGAAA
>JAUZNJ010026775.1:0-16660 GCA_034780135.1 Jordanella pulchra | reverse complement strand
TTGAAGTCACCCGCAACAATAAAAGCAGCCTCGGGGTGTTTGGTTTGGTGTTTGCTAATGACCGCATAGAGTTCTTTAGTGGCTAGCTTGGCATTAGCATCCGGGGGGTGTACACAGCAGTGAGGATAATCAAAGGGATTTCCCTTGGGAGGTAATAAGGTCTGCATTAGACCATTAAAAATTCCATATTCTGTGAGCAGTGACTCGGTGGTAGCAGAGTCTGTGCACCAAGCTTTGTTAATATAAATGCACAAACCTCCGCCTCTGGTGTTGTCGGAGTCATCTGCTATCCTGTCGGCTTGGTGTGTGTTTTGTCCAGTTAGCTGGATAGCATTGTCCGGGCAGCTGTTGTTTAGCCATGTTTTGGTAAAAAACATGACATTTGAGTCCATAATCCGTCTGTCGCTAACGGCTTCTCACTGACAGCAGCTCTTGTCTCAGGTCTTCACTTTGCACACACATCCAGAAGCGCATTTACTGCAGCCTTTGCAGCAGCAGTTAGTGCAGGTTCAAGAGCCTCCACAGGTTCATTTCCCAGTCTTGGCACAGTCACAGGGAGCAATGTTTTGTTTGTTAGTTGGTTGTTCATAATTAAAATGACACAATTTACTATAAAAAATTAGCTTTTACATCAATCATGCTCTTAAACAATGGTTGTAAAATTAGTATCTACACTTGTGCTTTCAATGTGGTCTCAATGTATAGAATTGCTGATTGTATTTTAAAACCTTTTCCTCCCCAAATAAACTGGGGAAATGGTTGGCCACTTTATTTTTATCTTAATAGTCATGTGACCTGGTTGCAATTCATTGTAAACAAATCAGCCAAATAAAATGTGAGATTTAAACAGATTTAAGGGTAATTTTGCTTTTTTGCTCTGGTGGAGCTTCACATTCTTACAGAAGCTGGGTTGTTATTAGAGAACTTGTACATTGTACTGCTGGGTTTATGGGAAACTAAACCAGTTTATGTAATTATCAAAAATCAAGTCATTAACTCTTTAAGTCTTGTTAAAATAATATATGTATTTAATTTTATTTGTTCAGATAGAATAGAAGTAATATTTATGAGACTTCCGTGATTTGCTCAATCTAGATTATTTCTTTCAAGTACTTCATTTGGGCCGTGGACAGGACTCTGTCTCATTGGTTGAAGAGGGGCTGCAGATGTGTGAACCTATGGAAACACCCAGGGGGTAACAGAAGGTGTCCATGTTCCTTGTGTAAGCTTCTGTTTCTCTCCAAGCTCATCATCTTCTGAAAGCAAGCCGTCTGTTTGTCCACTTGGCGAAGCAGTCATTCACCACCAGTCGCATGCACAGTAAACTGAGAAAACTCTGCAGGGAAGATGAAAGTTCACAAACAAGACAGATTTTACATAAATGAAAAAGGTCAGGACACATCAGTCCTGCAGTGAAGGTTTTCTGCTGGACAGATAACAGCACAGACAATTTGCTTCTCTCATGTATCTGTCATTGTGTCTGTCGTACCTGATTTAACTTCACAATGAGAGTCAAATCCTCCTTCTCAGCGGCTGCGAGCGACTCACTAACCTTTAAACCAACCTTCCAGGGGATTCTTATCAGAAGATTTAAGAACTGTCTGGAATGAATGTGTCAAAGGATAACAGAGCTCAATATTCTCTGCAACATTAGAAAGGCCTTAAAATTAATTTTTAATAAGAGATGATTTAAGTCTTTTTACTGTCAATGAAGCATGTAGAGAAACATTGACAGTTTAAATTGCAATAACAAACTCCTCATTTGAATCAGGCTGACATCCAATCAGCCCTAATGTTTTTGCTTTAACGGAACGCTTGAAATGTCAGAGGACTACCTGGAGAAGGCCCGTTATTTCTTCCTAAGTAACTGAAAGATTTTCTTTATGCTGCTGCTATATATAAAACTTTGATGTGAGAGCAAACAAGAGGTTTAACGTTTTCAGGTTTACAGATCATCATTGCATGAGTTTGTTAATAAGATGGAGGTTTTCCTTAAGTGCGCTGCCACTAACACTTTCCTTTCCCTCTTTTCTTCTGTTTTGTAGAGTCTCCACCTCTCCTCCAAGGGACAGTCCTCTGCAGCCATTCTCTGATCACAGGCCTGGCATCTTTCATCCATTCATTCCTCTTTCATTCATTCATCTTTTTGCCCTGTCATGAAAGGCCTGTCCAGTAGTCGGAGTCACCATCACGTGGTCTCCTATGAGCCATCATATGATCCACTGGGTCACCATGTTGACCGTAAGCCATATTTGCTCAGCCAGATGGATATGCCGTTGCCAATTCCCATGCCACATCCATCTGAGTTGCCCTATTACAATGCTCAACGTGTCTCCTACCCCTCTGAAAGCAACAGCATTGTCCCATATGGAACCTTTCCAAGGAGGTGCCACTCCACCTCCTCAGCTCACCATCCTGAGGTAAAGGATGAGTGTATGGCCATGGTGCCATACGTAGGGGGAGGAGGAAGAGGAGGAGGAGGAGGGGGAGGAGGCTATGGGGCTAAATCACAGTCTTGGGTGCCGGTAAATTTTGCAGACCCTTTTGAGCAACAGCCAATATTTTCCAGAGATGGCTACCACACACTGCAGTACAAACGAGGAATGTTGTCCCACAGCGGGGGGATGGGAGCCAGTGACAACAACAATGACAGTCCTGGACGAATCCGCCACCTGGTCCACTCAGTCCAGAAACTCTTTACCAAGTCACATTCATTGGAGGGGCCACAGCACACGCAGTCGTCCAAAGGGCCGAATAACGGGAGCGTTTATGGTGGTGGCGGTGGTGGAGGAGGAGGTAGCGGTGGTGGTGGTTCAAGAGCTAGCCCAGAGGGCGCAGCTCCTCCAGGGGGAATGCGCCACCGGAAGCGCAGCAAGAGCCGGGAGCGCTGTCGGTCAGCGGAGCCTAAGCATCGCAGCTACCACCACCACCACCATCCGCAGCTTCATGGCTCAGCATCTGCTCCAGGGTCTGGATACTGGAGCTCAGATGACAACCTGGAACGGGAGCTGTCTCTTTACCACCCTCATCACCACCAACCTCCACCGTCACCCTCCTTCTCCATTTCCCCCTCGCCTGTTGCCATGACAACAGGACAGTGCCATGGCAACAACCCCGATAAGTATCCGCAGACCCCGCTCCCAAATCTCTCCTCCTCACAGTCCCAGCAGTACTTCATGATGGACCCCTACGGGACAGTTAACGAGCACGCCCACACTCACGCACGCCACGGCCGCAGTCATCACCACTCTGCACTCAAAACCTCTTGGAGCAACAGCGATGTGAAATATACAGCTTCATCTGCATGTGTGCCAGGTAGTGGTAACAGCAATAAGAGCGATGGCTGTGTCGGTGGAGGAAGTGGCCCCTTGCTGCCGCTGGGTCTTGTGGACGGGCCTATTGAGAAGAAGGGGGCATGGTCATCAAGCCTAACGGTGAGCAGGGCCCGAGAGGTCTACACCAACAACAGCAGCCACAAGCAGCTACGAGCCAGCGCAGGATCCGGTAACCTAAACCTAGATAGAGCTCTAGTCAAATCTAAGGCCAGTCAGCAGCAGGACCCTTCTTGCCAATTCTTACAGGTAAATTCTTTACTGATTCCAGACTAAATAGTCCAGTCACCCCCCCCTCCCCCCTGTTGCCTCTTGTTCTCCACTTATTACTTTTCTTAACAATGTTACCTGGAAGTCAGTGGGGTCCAGTCGTTTGAAGTTTCTCATGACTTGTTACTTTTTCTTTCCGCCATACGTTTCAGGAGAACTCCCACCTGAAAATGAAGGGTTGGCCGATCCAAAATCTAGCTAAACCTTTTTTATGCGTGATGATTGAATTTGTACCATGAGCTGAAACGGTAGCCTTTAATTCCACAGTCATGACTGGCCAACAGTTGCGATCTGTTTAGATAATGTCAATAATTAGTGACAGAGTTTGAAATTAAAGCACAAATTTGAACATCTTACACCATCCAAATATCAAGTTCAGATAGTGAAACTAGGAAGATATCTTAGGCTTTATTCATAAGCCAGTAAAAATGTTTTACCATACAGCCCAACAGAATTCTCAACAAAGTCTAGGTACTAAAATGCATATAGTACATGAAGATGTACAGTATTCTATGTGGTTTTTACGGTCATAGAGATGTGACAGAATTATTGTCTTTTTACGTTTAGCTTTGTGCTTTTGTTTGTGCTTTTCCCTCAGAGCTTTATTCCAGTAAAGTTGCAGGACACTGGCCCATAAAGACTAGAGTTTGACATATGATCAGCTGTACTCCACACTTACACAGATTCAGACCAAATGCCAAGTGCATTAGAGCAGGTCTGCTCTAGGAGCACCAGCTCCTCACTGTGGATCGACGGACCTGATCCCTCTGACCTCCTGGTCTCCAGACCAGTCTTGTATTTGTAGTTTGTAAAATACAAAATAACAGTAATAATAAGAAAGATCCCTTTGATCTTCACCTGCGTGTGAATCAACTCCAGTGATCGGAGCCCTGTTGGATCCCACCATCTCTACATAAACATCATGTTGTTCGTGATGACCATTGTGAGAACGTTTCCAACACCAAGACCATCTGGTTCTTTGATTATTGCTGCTTTTGATCTGTTGCTTCTAAACAGCAGTCTTTCTTCCTCTGAGCAGAAAAGAGGAAGAAAAAGCACCAGGAAAAGGGAACGATTCTGTCCCCCTCCAGGATTCACCAGGACCACCACTAGTTGTAACGTACTTTTACAGCAGAAACTCAAGTTTCTGATTAGTGACAATGCACTCTGCTATTAGGAGCACAATCCCAACAAATTATATTATATATTCTAAATGCATGCACAAAACCCAACGTCAGCACTAAGCAGCTAAATGAAGAAAAAAGTAGATGCTATATACAGAAAACACACTCTACTGCAACACTGTTCTATTAGCCATACAAACAACCCGTCCAATTAAACCTGCACTACCTAGGGCAACATAACATGCTGCATCCCCTGACCTGTACCTAATATTCTAGCCGTCTGTAGGGGGCGTATGCAGTAAAGACCAAATTATTACCGCTCCACATGCAGAAATCAGTGAAGCAGTCAATAAAGGCGCAAAATAAAGCTGAAGCATGAAGCCAAAAACATCCATTCACTCTAACCTGCAGTTCCATGCTTATAAAGTCAGATCAAATACTGTGATCCATTGTCCCTGCTTCATAGCTAAAAATGTGGCTGACTGTTTTCGGCTACTTCTGTCTCCTGGCATCTGGCAGGAAATCATTTTGGAAGATGAATAAATAATTGACCACAAAATTTGGAGTTTTTCATGATGAATAAAACAAAATGTTGTCAAATGTTGGTAGAAATTCTAAACTCTATTGTGGAAATGGTCTCAGTTGTTCTGGTCTTGGTCTTAAGGTATGTTCACACCAAACAGAAATATCGCAGCTAGAGTGAAAATCTGGAGCAAAGCAGAGAGTAACACAATGAGGCGAAAATGGTGAATTTCCGATGGACCACAGTCATAATCTATACCGTACGTTCAGCATTCTGTCTGCCTGGCGTATTTATCTAATCTACCACTGTGTCCCTGTGATCCTCTGCAGTTATCTTCTACTGCTAGCCAGCTGTAGCCTATCCAGGTTGGCATAAAGTGATTTTTCTTTGCTTGCTGCTTTGCTGTCTGTCACCGGTTTGATATGAATCAGTTTATTTGTAAAATGACTTAAAATGAGAACATTAAACTTGTAAAAAGATCTGGACTTCTTTTAAACAGCTCAAACATTTTAAAGAGTTTTGGCATTGGTGAAAATGAACTGTGCCATTTTCTGAGGCTGGAATGACTGGACACCACTGACATGCTGGGGACGCACTAGAACTGAAACTGATCAGACTACAAACGACTTGGAGTCATTTCTAAACTATTCTTTACAGACAATATTCAGTTGAGTTGTTTCATATGAATCCATTAGACTGTGACCATCCATTACGGATGATAACTATATCTACCTAAACTTAAAATGAGTCTCAGGACCTTCCATCGTCTGTTTGAGTTCACTCCTGCTTCCACCAAAGATTCAGATTCAGAAAAGCTGTTCTGGCATTCCATTAAAACCAGTATTGGTTCCTCTGGGAAGTACTTGACCTGGCAGCAGCAGATAAACTTGCTATTGTTTCATGAAATTTAAAAAAATAACAATGGTTCAATCAATAGTGTGAAAAGTCAAAGTTACTTTGCCACATATCCATGTTTGTAAAGCAGAATTAGTTCTAATCTTAAAGAACAAACCTAGGATTTCATGTTTCTGCTACCATCAGTGACATGCAGTCTCAGTTTTTGGTTTATTAATAATTAGAGGAGTAAATCCCACTTGCATTGCTGTTAAAACGTATGGAAACATCTGCAGTCATTCCATCTTAAAGTCATAGTGTGTCCCCAGCACTGGAGAGAACATTGGTGCATTGTTCTTCAGCACTAGTCCTGATCCCCTTGCTTTTCCTGCACTTACCCAACTCACCCTCAAGCTTTTTCTCCACCCAGCATCCTACCACCACAAACCCACCTCCTTTACCTCCTCTTGGTTTGAAGAGCCATCCTCTTTCTTCTCCTCTTCCTCCTCTTCCCTTCTTTTGAGTTGAACAGAGAAGTAAGCGCAGAGCCAATAGTAGCCTTACTCTCTAAATGCTAGGTAATGACATTACCTCACCAAGAACTACATTGTGTAATATTTGTAGAGCTCACGTGTAATTTAGAAAGCCTCTTCTGTCTCTATTTCAGTTTGAATGTCTTTTTTCACCATGTGTATCTTAGCAGCTTTTTTGTGTAGGTTTATTAAGTCTCAATACCTGAAGACTAGTCTGTCTGTACCTCACATAGGAGAGGTACAGACAGATTATGTTTCTCTAAAGCTGTATGTTTTTAGAGAGAACTAATTGCTTAAGCTCATGTGCAATTTTATTTTTATATTTTTTAAACAAAGATGTCTGGTATAAAAGACATAGTTAGATTTTATTTATTGGCTAAAGAAAACCTGAGGAAATACAAAATGAAGTTATGAAATTATGATTTTATTCACTGAGGGAAGAAGTTTGTCCTAAGCGACCTGGTCCCGTGGAAAAGTCCCTGTTAACGAAAACACGTAGACAGAATAAATCCTTCCAATAGAACATCTGATGGCTCAAATATATAAAAAAATCAACAGATCTTTTTTAAAAAAAATCAAATCAGTAATAAAAAGTGTTGAGAGGGAACACTGTGAAAGGGGTTAAGCTATTTGTCTGACTGGGTCATGACCCAGGACTAGGGAAAAGGTGCAGCAGTGAGTAGATGCTCTTCAACTTAACTTCGACCCAGTAATAGGGCTGCAAATTCTGGAAAAATTTGGATTCACACTTTCTTGGCTTAAAATTGAGATCATGTTCTCTGGCACAATTTCTGATTTTCAACGAATTGTTTCCTGCACAAATAAAACAAACAAAACAACCGACTCTACAGGTCGTTCAAAATAACACGTATTTGCACAAGAGCTTCGAAGGTGCTCTTCTAGAGCTGAAAGGAACACCTTAAGGCTAAAAAAAAGAAGAGGCTGAACACATCTTGTTCTGAAAACATAAACTTTAAACAGTGAGATTCCTAGTAATGCAAAACGTATGTATGGCCATGAAATTATAACCTCTGAATTGGCTAAAAGATTTTTGGCCAAAGACACTAGTCTGTCAACACGTTGATGCTTGAACACGTCATGATGTTCCTCCTTGTTTTGAAAAGCCGTTCAGAAGGTAAGCTTGTTGCGGTAATACACAGGTATATTGGGTATTTCCTTGCTAACACAGACAGTCGTGGACAGGTCATCTTCTCTACCATTGTCGCTCATCAAAGGTATGATATGAGCTCCAATGACACTGCTTGGTCTAGGTTGGCAGAACCCGGTTCCTCGCTAGCTTTTGCTGCTTTCAGGCCTTCTTGGTGGAGGAAGCGGGTTGGAAGTTGATGCAGGGCTCTGCTGTAAAGAATTAAAAGCAGTCAAATTAACCAATGTAGCATCACAAGAGTTAAAGTAGACAGACAAGTACAGTTTTAAATGGTGAAAAATGGCGGAAAAATGTCAACCAACTCATCTGTGACTATATTCTCCTAACTGATGTGATCCTTTTGGAGTCTAGGATCCAGAGTGGTAACTACGTCACTGTTCTTCTCCTCCAGGTATGCCAGAATCTTTGTATTCAGTGATTTTGTGAAATCTGTTTCATCTCCATGTACAGGCATAGCAAAGGTTTGAAAAAGGTTTAACAGAGGAGATGTTCACATGCTGTTCTCCAGAGAGGGATCACTGAACTCTGCCTGTAGGCTGAGAGTATTGTTGATTGCTTCAAGGACTTGAGCATCTTTCCATGTGGGAATCAAGTGTCTGGTCTTCAGATCAGGGGTCAGTGCATGTGAAATGGCTGGAAGATGCTGGGCTTGCTCCACTGTTTAAAGATGCTTTACCATTGGCTACGGGGTGGGAAGGCAACGGTAGTGGAAGAATTTGAACTTTCATTTGTGATGCAGCTTTTGCTTATCTCATGATTAGCTTGTGGTTGAGATATTGCAGAATCATTGTGGGTAGAAATAAGATCACATCTCGATACTCAAAATTGTGATTTTTTTAACAATCGTGCAGCCCTACCTAAACCTTGGATTATCTGCAGGTTTTTGGGGAAACTATTCTTTAGACTGATGATGGTGTCCTGTCAACACATTCTCACTCTCAAGTCGTCAAATATTATTGGTTTTTTAAGCCCCCTGAGCGTCAGATATGGATACGATATTGTTACCCCGTCTGTCATTTGTTGACGCACAGGTGGCTGGTTGCCGACAAATTCTAGCCTACACGGTTGCTGTTGGTAGCTGTAGGTATGTATGGGAACATGTATACTAGTGATATTTAGCTTAGGGTTGGTGTTAGAGACGTGTTAGTGGTAGTTTGTAGGGTCAAGTTCATGTAAAAGTTTTGCAGAGTCCTGCCGCAACCTCTTATTCACCCTGTACGTGAATAAAGGATGCAAAGGTATCAAGCATCAATTTCTGATGAGTTGGAAGTAAGACTGCCTTGGTCCTGTTGCATTCTGACTCATTTCAGAACCAGAATACAATACTGCCATCAAACATGGTTGAGGAATTTTAAAGCAGCTTCATTCTCTCTAGCTATGCATTTTGCTCTCCACCAGAAAGTTCTGCAGAACAGTGTCCTGCCAGCATTGAACTAAGCTCCTCCCTGCTAATGTCTTATCCTGAGAGGTTAACCCAGTTTGCCTAACAGGTTGTCATGTTTTACCCTGAGCAAAGTTCCTAGGGAATCTATTTAACATAGTGTTGAGGTATATGTGTCTGTCTCCTGATAGATAAGTAAGTCCAAGTCTCACATCCTGCCTCAGATTGCAAATAGTCACTGAGTAGCCTAAGCAGCAATTATCCTCATAAACAACTACTTGTAAACGACTGAAACTCCCGTTTCACAGCATGTGCTCAGTGTCTGAGCCAGAAAGGTTTGAGACTAGGAAGAAGTCTCAGTGGTGTTTTCCAAACTTGTTTGGACTAAGGCAACCTTTAAAATCATTCTAATCATTCTAATAAATTATAAACCATAACCAAGATCCTATACTGCCATTAAAACACAACTTAGATGCCCAAAAATCTTTAGAATTGTACATGCTTCCTGAATTAGTAATGCTCAGGAGGGTCAAATAACAGCATGTATACATCAGTGAAGAATCATGATATCATGTGTAACTCTCCCTAAATCCTCCCTAATTGAAGTACTGTCAGATTCACAGTTCTTTTAGGTCATTGTTAGACTCATAAAACTCATTACAGGCAAGTTTAAACACAACAGCCATATAGATACTTCATATAACTGAAAATCGTTCAATACTCACTTCTTTAATACTAATAGCTTGTGTATGTGGCAAGGTGCAAACTACAGAGGGCGGGATTTGATCCCACGACTCCCAGGTGAAAGTCACACGCACTAACCAGTCAGCCAAGTAGCCAAGGCCCATGATCTATTGGAGGTATAGTGACAGGACCCCACACTTTCACATGTACTTATCCCGTTCTGGTTCTTAGATGATCTTAATGTAAAAATCATGAATCTGTAGTCTTTCAATAACTTCTGCAAGAAAGCTTGGAACAATCTCACCTTTTGTAGGTAACAAGCCTTTGGCTCAAAGTAGAACAACTATCCAAAACACAAATGAGCCTCCAAAAATAAATCAATTTCTGCAAAGGAGAGCAGTCCTGAAAATCTCCCAGTGGTGTTAGGGATTCTCTGATGTCATAGGTTTCTGCTCAGTCACTCAGTTAATGTCTAGGATTAGGGGTGTCATTCCTTCTGAGGTGTGCTGGGATTATGAAATCATCATTGATTAACTGTTTTTTCTTTTCCACATTTTCTCTAAAATGACAAAAATCATGCAAATTAGATTTGTTTTGATTTGATTTGATTTGTGCAACTTCGCTAGGCCATGCAAAGTGTAATTCAGTTCAAATTCAGAGATAATTCATTCATTCCAGTTTTGGTACAGCCTGTCCTCTTTATTGCTTGGCTGCAATGAAGAGGAAGTAGAGCTAGCAAGCTAGCACAGATCAGTATTTGAGCCATATCTTAACATGTTGCCAGTTGTACTGACTTCAGCTAATATTAGCAATGGTGCCCCCCCCCAGAGAAACGTCTGATTTTTAGGCTGCCATTCAGGAAGCTGGCAGCAGAAACAGCTGCTTAGTAATGGGAGATAAATGTTCGCTACGTCTGAACATTTTCCTCAAACACGTTTACGTCTCTTTAGAACATTTACTCTTTTTGAAAAGTGAAAAACCACCTGAAGCAAACATGAAAACCTTTATGTCAAATTTTGCAAATTAATTCAACTTCTGCCATTTCCATCAAGCTCTTCTAATGAGATACTTCAAAATGGGCATAAACACACTAAGAAACATTGAATGTCACAATACATGTTTAAAAAGCATGTTATATAAATCCACAATGCATTAAATCCCTAACCCTACAATCGTGGTGAAGACATGATCTTTGTCCTTCATGACAAGGAGCGTTTTACCTTGAAGCTTCAGTTGCTTCATAACTGGTTACAGCAGCTAATTTTAAGGATAGATTTGAGAAAAATCTGCCTTTAAAAGTCATTAATTGACCCCCTCCCCCCCCGATGCATCCCACTGTTCTGTTTTTTATTAGATCATTCACTGGCATAAAGTTAGGCTCTGACAAACTGAGTGATTGGAGGATCAGCAAGAATGAGACGAGCTAGAAGCTGTAAGGTACTGAAGCTGTGGCTTGGGTCTGTTTTGGCTCAATGGCACATAGATAATGACAGAACCACTGGGCAGCTCATTCAGACGGCTTTATTTTGTTGTACTCTCTGTAACTTTGCTGGTATGAACAGATTTGTGGTCTGAATTTACTTTAAACTACATTCTAGACAAAGTCCTGTCAGTTATTACCCTAAAGATGCACACATGGATGCTCTCCTACGTTCTTCTTCTAATGTTCCTGTGCATCTGAGCCAGAGACCTCCCAGCTGCACTTTCATTTACTTTAAATGCTGCTACTTTAGACCATCAAAGCAGGGTTGCCAAGGGAACTGTCCGTGTTCTGTAGCCTATATCCCACGGCTGATAGTTAGAACGTACTGCACAACAATGCAGTGTTAGTATTCTATGTGCTGGGTATTATTTCTACAAATGCAGATGAACATGCATGTAAAAGACCAACAGCATCTCTGATGAAGCAGCAGAGAGCTTTAAAGAGCAGCCGTGTTCCTCAGCACTACAGTAGACTGAGTGTCAAGCTACTGTGGATGTAAAGCTAGTGCGTGGGTGAGAGGCACTGCTGATAATACTGCAGCTGGTCCTTTCTCTTTTTATAGCCAAACTGCTCATTTGTGTCTCTTTGACGTCACAGACAGGCAGAGGGAGAGAGAGATATTTAGCTTAACAAATCTTCTCAGACTTCCTCTGTCAAGGAACCAAGTTCATCGGAATAACACTGTATGTTTTTAGTCATTGACATCTAGATCCATCAATTATCAGTTAGCTTTTTCAAAGAGCACTGACCTTTAACCAGAATAGGTTTAATAATGATACCTATTCATTTGGACATAACGATGTTAATTAACAGGGGTTTTACTCTTTGTTTATCAATATACAATAAATCATTTAGGTCTAAGGAAAATAATGAAGAGAAAGATCCAGCATCCAAAAGCAAGTAAACTTATATATGCATATATTTCTAAATATGATTAGATATTATTACTGCTAGGAGGTTCATCCATCAACTTGTTGAAAACTAAAAATCTATAGCAATTATAACAAGATTTAATTTCTCTTTTGGATCAATAAAATAATTTTGAACTGAATATAGTTTTGTATTATTCCTTATACTGCAACATTATACGACCAGAGCTAGCAGAGCTGTGACGCTGCAGCTGCACTAAACCTGAGCTCCGTCTCTGATGAGATTCATGTCACAAGCAAAAAACATCATGTCACTATAAAGAAACTCAGTTGTTTTGAAACTGATTTTTTTCATCCCTGGGAACTAGTAACCCAGCTATATTCCATATATGAGTCTTTTATAATAGTTTAAAGATAAGTCTCTACCAGTTGTAATAAAACATGAATGATTATGAAACCTATGAACAAGCCTCTTAGACAATAAGCAAAGTTTAAAGGTTAATCAGAGCAGAAATATCAAGTAAATCTAAATAGGAGTCTTTTTTCACACCAGGAAGTTATATAACAGGATGAAACTCAGCAAAGCAGATGTTTGAATTAGCCAGAGAGAAACATCTGAATGACCTCTGGTGTTCTGGGCCAATTAGCCAGCAATCTCCATGCCATGTGGGACTAGTGTGAAAGAAGGAAGTTGAGGTTATTTAGATGTTAGATGTTTGTCCTCGATGCTGGAGGATTTCCTGTGTTTCGACAAGAACAGTTTGGTAAGCCGGTTTGATGCTTTGACTGTCCTCTCATGGATTTCCATCCTTGCTGTCAGGTCCCTCAAGATGAATGGAGTGGTTTCTCTCCTCTGGGCAAAGAGGATGACATCCCCTGCCGGAGAATGAGGAGTGGCAGCTATGTGAAAGCCATGGCTGACGACGACAGCGGAGACTCTGACGGGAGTCCCAAACCTTCACCCAAGATGCAGGCACGTCGTGCTAGCTACCTTAAAGCCACACAGCCATCCCTGACGGAGATGACCACTCTACAGTAAGATCCAGCTTTTGTTCCCATAGATGTGTCCAATAGACTGTCCTTCCCATGACGCTGAACAATATTCCTACACATAATGCATTCGAAATAATATCGTCTTTCAAACCAATGTAAGGAAAATAAAAAAAACATTTCCACAGATTAGATTGTTTTCAAGTGCAGTTGGTACACTGCAGGTTAAAGGTGGAAAATAACAGAAAGATCAATGAGGATGATACATCTCCCATGTTATAAAATGAATGTCTTGTTTCAGTAACTTTTAGATCACAGGCAATTTTGTTCAGTTCATTGAAACTCAGTTTGTTTACTGGTTATCTTCTGCCTTTCCTGTAGCGGATCAAAGTGTCAGCAGGTTTCCCTCTAGGGACGGCCCAAGTGCCCCAGTGCCAGCTGAGAGACACGGCTCCCTCCTTTGTTGAAGGAACAGTTTATTGTGAATAATTCAAAAGACTTAAGAGAAGCAATTCATTCAAATCATGAGATTGCTTCAAAGTTTCTAAGGAAAACCAGCTGATTGAATCCTGTCCTCGACTTTGCAGGATTCTCTCCTCCCAGTACTGACCCAAGATGCTCGCTTCATTGTTGACTCTACAGTGAAGCATGCATGCACAGCGTGGAAAAAACCCTTTTAACAGGAAAAAACCTGAGCAGAGAATAACAACAAAACAAAGAAAGAAAAGGAAGATAGCAAACACTGCTTCTGAGATAGAAACTTGAAATCACTCTGATCTGGTTGAATTGTTTCTGTAAAGTACCTTGAGTATGAGTTGTGAATTTGCACTTTTACAGTATAAATGAACTGAATTGAATTGGATTTGATTGACCCTCTAATGTGATAGAGAAGGAAAAGGTTGGAGCCAGTAGAGCTTCTGTTGTGGCTTCAGAATAAAACTTTCTTCCTCAGTTTCTGAAAAAATGTGACTTTTTAAAAGTGTCTTTCAGTGTATTTTGGAGGCTATGGTACTCAGTATGTTATGAAAATTCATTTTGTATTGGTTATCCTAAATATAACAGAGTTTTTAAGTACAAGGGTGTAGCAGTGTATTGCAGTTTCAAAAGTTAAAGGCAAATAAAGCCTAACTATTATGCATTTTGGATGTAGAGTGGAAACAAAGTAGAGAAAAAGATTAAAACTTGATCACAACAAGGAACTTGAGAAGATGGAAGACCTAGAAGCACTGGCCAGGTCCAAGTACTGCAGGAGCATATCCTCCGTCTAATGTCTTTAAATGCATCTTTAAAATTACACAAGCAGATTTGATCATGAACATCAAAGATGTGGAACATCAGGGTTATTTTTAATGTCCAGGACATTAGGCTGTACAGGCTAATATAGAGGCTACCAAAATACTTCTTTGTTTATGCCTCAAGCAGCAGTTTGTATCCTGGATATGTAACCTGAGCTTAACTGCTTCCAGTAATGAACAAAACTAGAATACTTATGTAAATTAAAGTTGCTGTTTACTACAGCCTTTGTTTGGGCAGGAAGCAGAGTGTATTTAGCTTTGGATCGAAGTGGACATCCACAGCATTGCCCCCCCGCTCAGCACCACTGGTGATTTGCTGTTAGAAAAAGAAGAACATCTGTTTGGGAGATAGCTTTTATATGTAACCTATGCGGTCTCACTCCTAACCCATCAAATATCGACACTACGCGGCAGGGATGCCCCTCTCATAATTTTTCAATGCACCAGGTGCATGATGGATTGTGTCAGGAACTTGCAAAAACTTTCCATGCGCTGCAAAATTAAAACAAACTAACACTAACCCATCCCTTAACCTAGAACTGGACGATATTTCAATATCAGTATATATGGCAATATGATTTAATTCAATTTGATGATATGACTTTTACACACACTTTCAATATATCAATGAACATCACAGTCTATATATACAGCATTGGACACTGACTGATATTCCGGGTTTTCATGTAGTTTTATCTTATTATTTTTAGAAGCTAATATTTCTTAAATGTTATGTTAGAGGATTTTTATAAACATTGCAAAATATAAAGTCATACGTTTGTACAGACATCTGTTTGTAGGCATTCTTGGCTGTCTTTCTAAGGCTTCTAATTTTCCTAAATCTACTGAAATTAAGAAATCCTATCGTGATATAAATTTTGGCCATATCTTCCGGCCCTGCCTTAACCTAACCCAGGGGTGTCACACTACTTCCAGAAAGGGCTGTGTGGCTGCTAGGTTTTCTTTCTAATCCAAGTAGAACATCAGCCTCCAATCATCCCATCAAGTGAGTCTAGTTTTAACCGGACAATTTGATGAGATGAATGGAGTCCTAACTTTAAAGCTACCAATAACTTTGAAAGCTAAACTGCTGTGGTGGTTTATGTGTATATGAGGTGATACAGTCTCTACAACCTTTCATTTACCCTGGGGGTCAAAATATGAAGAGAGGAGTAACCTCATTGCAGCAGAATGTGACAAGCAGAGGAACTCAACAACCAGAGCATCAAGCGTCCAGAGCATCTGACTGCAAAATGCACAAGTTTCCAAGTTGCAGTGATTCACGCCATTTTGAAAGTGAATATGCATTTGGTGTGAATGCACCATAAATGATGTACACACACTGCTCCTAACTGCTGCCATGAAGCTGATGATTAGCTTATAGAATACCATTTTTTGAGATGGATTTATCTACCTGGTCAGCTTATTTCTGGCCTGCTTGTTAAAAACCAACATGTTGGATGCTAAAGTGTCAGAGACCGTTTCTCAATATGAGTACTTGAGTGTTTTCATTTACTCGTGTGAAACGTCAACAGCCTCAGCCCCATGACTGTTCCAATTCACAACAACACAAGACCCAGAATGGACAAAATCCCCGGATGTTGCCCTCTTTACCCAGCATGCATCAGAGCAGTCTGACAGCTGTCTCAGCATGCACCGCAGTAGCAGCAGCTTCCAAGTTAGCGCTCACAGAGCTCAAAGTTTTAAGTTCTCTGTTCTGTCCTTTAAAATAGTTTAAAGGACAGAACATTATAATTTAAGCTTCACTTTATGATTTACTGATTTAGTGCGTAATATAAAAAAGTTCTGATGTTGAGAGGACCATGGCAACCAGCGATATTCCGAACCTAGCTGCAGCCAGGGGTAACGTTAGCCTGTCTGCAGCAGCCCTCTCTTAGCATGGCTGTGTATGAGGTATTACTGGCTGTGATGGTGCTTTTTGTTTTATTTCTCAAAACCTTCATTTAATTTGTGTTTATCTGACTGTTAACTATCATTCCCCGCTAAATGAAAAAAATCTAATTTATTAACCTTTTTAAGACTTTGCGTGCATAGAGCAACACCAAGGGCACCTTCTGTGGGGGGGGGGGGTATATTTTTAAAGACTTAGACTTAACTCTATTAATCCCTTGGGATTACTCCCTTCGGGAAATTGTATAGATGACTTAAATTAA